>CP119668.1:2060000-2072500 GCA_030078075.1 Crithidia sp. LVH-60A
GTAAGAGGGCACGGTGCCGTCGAACATCTTCAGCGGAGCCACACCACCGCCAATCGTGCGGTCCATGGTGGTCATCATCTGCGTCGGTGGGCGAGCGGTGCTGCCGGCTGTGCCGTTCATATACGCACCGCCGTCCCGCCGGCTGGTTTGAGTGAGCGTCAGCACATCAGCGCCGTTCCGCTTGGCCCCGACAGCGCCACCCGCACTCGCGGCAACAGCAGTACCACCACGTGTGCCTGGTGCCCCGCGTGGATCCTTCGGCCGCCCTTGCAGCAGCTGCACCTCCTCCTCCATCATTCCACAGAGTTGCTGCAGGAGTTGGCCTAGCTGCACGAGGCGGTGGCTGTCCTCGCTCGTCTTGCCCTGTGTCTCTCGCACCAGCTCGGAGGAGCGGCTAAGGCAGCGGCCCACGCGGTCGCTGAAGGAGGCGGGCTCCAGCATGCCGTCTGGGAAGCTGTGTCCGCAGCTCGCACAGAGAAGTTTGGTCATGTTTTTTTTTTGGTCGCCGTTGGTCAAATAAGAATAATAAGCGGTGTGAAATAAGTACGAAAAAATATATACAAGCCAATTGTAATGAGGCGGCGTACAACGCTGGTCCTGATCTTTTTGACGGCTGATGGCGAAACGAGAGCGATGCAATCTACAACGCGACTGAGGCGTAGAGGCGGCAACTGTGCGGTGGCCACGTCTCTCACTGTGTGCAAAACAAATTCTTAAATTATTATTTGTTGTGAATATAATTGAGAGAAGAGAAAAGACAGAGGGAGAGAGGGATATAGAGTTGGAACACGATGAGTGAAAAGCACCGCAGAGATGCGCCGTGAATAAAGAAACAGCAAAAAATACTTTGCCCTTGGGCATCTTGTGTTAGGAGCAGTAGCCTCTGGCCTACCGAAAAAACAGCAAGGGCACATTTTCCCTCATCTCGTTGCAGTAAATAAAGACAAGCGTGGAATACAACGGGAAGCACTGACACGTCGCAGTGAACACAAAGCCTCGTTGAAGACGGCCAAGGAAACAAAAAGACTTCCAAAGACTTGAGTGTGACAGAGTTCCTTTTTTTTTTTAAGAAAGGGTCTCGCTTTTTTTTTTCTTCCCCCTTTCTGAAATAAAAGCGCCACGGTCAATGAACACGGAAAAAGGGATGGGAAAAATGAGAAACAGTACGCGCACGTAGCACACGCGCAGCAGTTGGAAAACTCGGAGAGTTTCTATGAAAGTTGGTTGACTTACGCCCCACCCACGCCCTCCTTTACAGGGGAGACACAGCACGATCGCTACTCAAAGCTGAACTCCGAGTCTTCGAAGGAGACCGGCTGGTCCGCGTAGAGACTCTCGAGCGGCGTGTTGTTCTCGCGGTCGTAACGCATCGCCATCTCATACAGCGTCTCCTCTTCCGCGGTGCCGGTGGGTGCGGGCGATGCGTGACGCTCCGGTGACTTCTCCACCCCGGCTTCACGCTTGCGCTTCCGTGACTTTGTTGAAGTTGGTGCAGCCGTTGCCTCCTCCCCCGCCTCCAGCGCAGCAGGCACCGCCACTGCTTCTCCCTCCACGTGCGGTCCCGCCGACGTCGTTGCACCGCCCAGCAGGCCGTTCTCGATCTCGTCCACAAGCGCCAGCTCCTCAACGTTAAGCTCCTTCGTCGTCACCGGCACCTGCTCCTCCTTCTGCTTTGCCTCGTAGCGCTCCTGAAAGAGTTTCATGTCGATCGGGTTCTTCTGGTGGAGGGCGTGCTGCACCTCCTTGGGCTTCAGCCGCAGCTCCCGCGAGTAGAGGCGTTTGATGTCGCCGCGCGTACGGCGAGGAAAGAGGACCGATATGGCGCTGAAGTCTGTCCCGAACTGCGAGAGCGCCTGGTAGAAGCTGCGCACTTCTCCCTCGCTCCAGTCCATGCGATTGTGCCGACCAGCCGGAGCGAGATGCGGGACAGAGACGTCAGCCACGGTGGTAGCCCCGCTGCTGCTGCTGTTCGCGTCGTGTCCGCTATTGTTGTTGCTGTCCATGTCGAAGCCGTCCTCCGCACTGCCGTGCGCTGCGTGCTCCGTTGACGCGCCATGCTGCTGCTGCTGCTGCTGTGGTGGGTGTCCAGCAGAGAGGTGGGGCGAGCGGGTAAGAGGGGTGGTGGAGTGGCGCGTGTAGGCCGACACGTCTGGCAGCGGCAGCACGGAGGCCATTGCGCGCGAGAATGCACCACCGCCACCGGCGCCGCCGCCGCTGCCGACACCCGACATGGGCCGCGCATGGGCGGTGGACAGAGCGCCGCGCATCTTTTGTCCAATGGAGAAGTTCTGTGGGTTGTTCGGTCGCGTCGGTGGGAGCTGGTCGACGGGTGTCTGCGCTAGCACACTGAGGGGGAGGTTCTGCGCAACATATGGGTAAGGCGGTGCGGTGGAGGAGGGCGGAGGAGAGACCGGCGGACGCGACCCGACGTCGTCGTCGAGAAGGTCGGGCGGGAACTCAAACTCACCGGCGTCCATCGTGTGCAGGCCACGAGTTCTATTCTTTCTTGTTGGCGGTACAAGCGCGCCGTCTAAATGATATCAGTGCAAGAAGCGAGCTGAGTAGACTTCGTTTTTTCTTTTCGTTTCCAAGTCGGCGTTTTGCTGTGCGACAACGGTAGCGCCACCGCAGTTTCTTTGAGGGAAAACAAAAGATAGAGGGCCTCTCTCAGAGAGCCCCGTCTACTGTGAATAGTGCAGGTATCTTAGCGTTTTTTTTTTAATTGCAAGAAGATGTTGGATGTGCCACCAGAGAGAGAAACACCGAAGTGCGACAGAATGCGAGTGAAAGAAGAATCAGCGCCAGCGGAACTGCAGGCCCACACCTTCACTCAACGAAGGAAAGTCCCTCGGCGCTCAGAGCATGCGAGGCAACGATGGTAATTGGGTGAAAAAGAGAAGCTCACGGTAGAATCACTTTCCGAGACACATTCGGCTACATTGTGCTGCACGCACACCCATCTCTGCCTTTTTATTCTCGATTTTATTGTATAATTTTTTCTCCTTTTCTCTTATCTGCAGCCTCATTTTAGATGCTCGTATTCAACAGCTCCCTGAATAGTCCTTATGATTACGTAAAAAGGGGAAGAAAAAGGAATAGGCAAGAAAAAAAAGAAACGCTAGAAAGAAAAAAAAAAGAAAAATATTTGTGTTTCACTTGAGGCACTGGGGGCGATGATCGATAAGGACAAAAAAAAAGGCAAAGACGGTTGTGGGGCCACATCAGGCACGCCAACCCACCTCCGCTGCCATCACCCGCTCGCACAGACACACATAGACACACGCAGACGCAGACACTGGAAAAGGGCACAGCCACATAAGAAAAAGAACTTGTAAGTAGAGCGGCACACACACAAAGGAAAAATGGTTCTCTCTCCTCGCTTCCCTGTACCGGTGGTGAGTAGCGTTTCAGAAGCGGCCCGTACACTACGCGGCAGCAGGGAGGAGCGAAACAAAAAAAGGAAAGAACGAGAACGGAAAGAAAAAAATACGCATAAGAAAGCTTCGACGTTGCAGACGTGGAGACAGGAACTAAAAAAAAGAGGGGGAAAGGGGAAAAGAATACCTTGCTCTTGAATAGCTCCGGAAGCGTGCAGACGGGGAGGAGTGCATGCAACCGGCAAAGATCGCATAAATGCGTAAAACAGAAAATAAAAGGAAAGAGTAATACACTCTTGACTTGCTCGCTTCTTGTTTTGTGCTGCTTAGATTAATTTTTTCGGTTGTTAAATTTGTAAATATGAAGTGGATTTGAGCTCTCTTGATCACTTTCTTCTCTTTGCTCTACCGCCTTTTTGTCCTTTTCAGCGAGCCGTTGGATGTGATGACGAACACAACCAGTTTGACCACGGCTGCCACAACACGTGGCGAGGCAGCAATGCCGCTCCGCTGGCGTCTCTTTAAGGCAGCGCAAGAGTCGGTCAAGCGCTAAAGAAAAGAGAGATTTTGGCAAAAAAACGAGAGCAACGACGCCTTCAGCTTGTGTGTTTTTTCCTTAAAAAAAAAGACTTGTACGTGAGGTTTTTAAAGTTTGGATGAAAGCAAGGGGTGGAAAACACACGAATAGGAGTGAGAGGCGTTCCAGCCAGGAGGGCCGGATGGGCCGAGGGGGAAATAGAGCGGTCGCCGCTTCGCTGCTCTAGAAGCCGTTCTCACACAGAGCAATTGATTTTAAACAGGGTTACGCTTCCGCTCCCCTCGTCAGCTACGCTCCACTGCACGAGGGCTGATCGCCACCACACACGAGACAAAAAGAAAAAGCGTCACAGTGCACGCGACGGCCGCTGCACATGGCGAGAGCAACTGGAAGAAGACACTCACAACAGAGCAAAAAAAAAAATAGGGGATTAAGCGTCATCGAAGGAGCTCGCTGGTGGTGGGTCAACTACAGAAAACAAAGACGAGAGGCGAATGACTGCGTGTGTGTCTGTGTATTTGTGTGTGTGTGTGTGTGTCTTTGTGTGTTAGTCTCCGGCCTTACTGAAGTGTCTGCTTGAAGAAGTCAAAGGTGATGCGGCGCGCCTCGTTCACCTCCTCCATCTGCTCCGCCGTGTACGTGTCAGGGTCGAAGCGGGCACCAAAAAAGCCGTGCGAGATGGTGTTAAAGCGCTTAAAGATATGCGGGCCGACGGGGTGGGCGTTGACGGCGGCCTCGACGTCCTCCATCGGTGGGTCATCGAAGGAGGGCATCACGAGCACCGGCGTCTTGGCCGCCTTGATGGAGTCCTCAAAGAAGAAGGACGGGTGCGCCGTCGCGGCGGCGTCGACAGAGCCGTCGGCCGCCACCTGAAAGGCGAGCTTTGCACCCCAGCACATGCCAATCGCACCAATCTTCTCCACACCCATCTTGCGCAGCAACTGGATGGCGTAGTCCATGCGGGGACGGTGCAGCTCGAACTCGCGAGCCCACGAAATGAACTCGTTCCACTTCGCACCCTCCCAGTCGGCGGGCCACTCATCGTGGTCCCACGCCTTGGCGCCGAAGAAGTCGGGCATGATGGCGAGGTAGCCCTCCGCAGCAAAGACGTCAGCCAGACGCTTCGAGTTGGGCAACATGCCGAAGATGTCGCCCACAATAATCACACCAACCTTGCTGTCGACTGGACCGGCCATGTAGAAGTCGTTGCCGGTGGGGTGGTACACGCACTTCGCTGCCGTGGCGTCGGTCGGGCAGCAGCGGTTGGAAGGCTCAGAGGGCATGGTAGGCGGTGGGGGTTATTTAAAATTAGGTGTGAAGCTGAAGGGAGACGGCGAGTACGCGGATGTCTTGCAAGTATGTGTGTGCGGGTGGAATGGATAGAGAGAGAGAGAGAGAGAAAGAATAGGGAAGAAGGCGGCAATAAATGAGAGAAAGAGAGAGTGGAAAAAAATGAGTGAGCTGGGCAATCACGACTGGAAACAAGCAGGGACATACATACATACAACTGCCCTTGGAAGGTCTTACTAAGCTATACAAACCTAAAAAGCTAGGGGAGACGACTCCGCACTTCAGTTCACTTTCTTCATTAGTGAGATGCGCGAAAAAGACGACAGGTGATGTGTCTTTTCTTTCTTTTGCACCTCGCCACCGCAAGTGTGAGGCTATGTCGCATTTTTTTGGCCTTTTCAAAGCTTTTTTTCTTGTCCGAATTTCGTGCGTAGAGGCACCACAAACAGCACCAAGAAGAAAAGACAGGTTTAAAAATAAATGCGTATCGTAGTGGTGCGACGCCGCTTACTTTATTTGTTCTCTCTTTTCTCTCACAGTCACGCCACGTGACAGCGGTGTGTGTTCAGATCTGTTTCGTTCCAAACGAGGTCACTACACACAACAGAAGAGAGAGAGAAAAAAAGAACAGCGAAACGAAGTAAAGGCAGTTCACAAAACAGGTTTTTTTGATAATTTTGTCAACCGGCTGAACAGAAATAGTAACAATAAGAGGAAAACAATTGTTTTATAGTTCGAGGTGTGCTTGTGGGCAACACAAATAGATATTGAGGTTCAAGAGAAAAAAAAAAGAAAAAAAAGCACAGCACTACGATATGGTCGCCCTCAACACTGCAGCACACCTCAAGAGTCAGCATGGGGGAAGAAGAAGGAAAAGAAAGGTGTTGTGGACGTCAATGTTCACCTTATCGGCTGCGATGCTACACCACTCCTTTACAAGTCTACGGCTCCTCTGAAAACCAGAGAACACATTTATTGCCCTTCTTGCTAGTCTCGCTTTAAAGAAAAAAACCTCAACTTTCTACTTTGAAATGTCCCCAAATAGCGAGGCGCAATGGCGTAGGCAGAGGAGGAGAGACAGAGCACCAACCAAAAAAAAAAGAGGGGAGTGGTAGCCACCATTATGTTTATCAACATCAGAGCTTCGCTTTGTCCTTATGTGGTGCATCGACCTTCACACATTAAAATTTTCGTTGTTCTTCATGCTTCTTCCTGAAGCTGTGCCAGGAGAAATTTCCATCACAGCGATCACCGCCATGTCTTGAGGGCTTCGGCGTTATCGCACTGCGCGAAGATGGCGAAATTCCGAGTAGGCAGGAGAGGAGGGTGCGGGAGGTCGCCCCTCGCACGCTTGCACTTGAATTCCCTTCAAGGACGCGGATAGAAACGCACGAAGAAGATGGCGCCTCGACCTCCACGAGAGGAAGCGAAGGTGCTGACGCCGCTCGCAGCGCCGTCAACCAGATTTGGCAGAAAAGAGAGAGAGAGACGGAGAGGAGGGGTCATTGCCTCCCTCTTACCGCCTCCCTGCATCCCCTGTTCTCCCCGCGTGGCATGAGCCGCCTGCTGCTTCAGCTGGCTTAGTGGAGGGTCTGCTTGAAGAAGTCAAAGGTGATGCGGCGCGCCTCGTTCACCTCCTCCATCTGCTCCGCCGTGTACGTGTCAGGGTCGTAGCGGGCACCAAAGAAGCCGTGCGGGATCTTGTCGAAGCGCTTGTACATGTGCGGCGCAGCGGGGTGGGCGTTGACGGCGGCCTCGACGTCGTCCATGTTGGGCTCATCCTGCGAGGGCATCACGAGCACCGGCGTCTTGGCGGACTTCACCGTATCCGCAGAGAAGAAGGACGGGTGCGCCGTTGCGGCGGCGTCGACGGAGCCGTCGGCCGCGACCTGGAAGGCGACCACCGCACCCCAGCACATTCCCACGACGCCGACCTTCGCACAACCCATCTTGCGCAGCACCTGGATGGCGTGCTCGGCACGCGGCTTGTGGATCTTCGAGTCCGAGGCAAAGGTAAGAAAGTTCTTCCACTCATCCGATTCGAAGTTCGGCGGCCAGTTGTGGTGGTCCCACGCATCGGCGCCAAAGAAGTCGGGCATGATGGCGAGGTAGCCCTCCGCAGCAAAAATGTCAGCCAGACGCTTCGAGTTGGCCAACATGCCAAAGATGTCGCCCACGACAACCACGCCGGCCTTGCTGTCGACTGGACCGGTCATGTAGAAGTCGTTGCCGGTGGGGTGGTACACGCACTTCGCTGCCGTGGCGTCGGTCGGGCAGCAGCGGTTGGAAGGCTCAGAGGGCATGGTAGGCGGTGGGGGTTACTTAAAATTGGGTGTGAAGCTGAAGGGAGACGGCGAGTACGCGGATGTCCTGTGTATGTACGGATGGGAAAAGGAGTGGGAGTTATGGTAAAGGGATAGAGAGAGAAAAAAAAAGAGAGAGACGAGTGAGCTTGCGTGTGTGTGTCTGTGGTGAAGACGGATTGGAGCAACGGCGTCCTGGGCCAACGCAGTCATTACAGAGCGAAGCACCTTGCGCTACAATGCGCAGGAAGGAAAGCAGGGATGGCAACGACATGCTTTCAAGGCGACGTATTCCGAATGGAACGTTCATAGATTACAGGACTAGTTGTGGACCGAATATCTAAAAAAGCATTGATGACTACAACAGGATGCATGAGGAAAAAAAATACGCAGCGCAAAGAGTGAAGAGAACAAGGTGTGTACGATAGCAAGAGCCCTCTGGAAAAAAAAAAAAACACTCTGCCTCCTGTGTGAAGCGCGCGTGGCGCGCAAGGAGCACACCAGAGGGGAAAGTAAAACAGGCTCAATGAAAAAAAAAAAAAAGAATTGAGATATTAGAAGAGCTGAGAATACAAGTATATGTGAAAAAAAGAAGTGAAAAAAAAAAGGCAGCACCTCTCGTCGGCTCTGCAAGGAGATGTTGCCCTGCACCCCTTAACGACAAACGAGAAGCTATCAGATTTTTCTCTTCCTTTGCACTCGATTCGATAAGGCACCGGTCTACTCAGTGCAGCGTCTGCTGGAAGAAGTCAAGGAGGAGACGGTGCGCCTCCTCTCCCTCCGCCTTCTGCTCCGCCGTGTAGTTGGCCGGGTCGTAGCGCGATCCAAAGAAGCCGTGCTCGATGTACTTGTAGGAACGGAACACCCTCGGCTCGATTGGGTGCGCCTCCACCGCCTCCCCAACGTCCGTCAGCGGGCCATCGTCCACGCCGCCGAGGACAAGCACACCCGTCTTGGCTTGGTTCACGTCGGGGCCCGTTATGAGGGAAGGGTGGGCCACCGCCGTCGCGTCGATGACTCCGTCCTTCGCGAGCATGAAAGGCAGCACGGCACCCCAGCACATCCCCACAGCCCCCACCTTCGCACACCCCATCTGCCGCAGCAGCTCCACGGCGCGGTCCATGCGGGGCTTGAAGAGGCTTATCGTGCGCCGCCACGTCCGATGGGCCTTCCACTCCTCCGACTCCGCGTCAGGAGGCCACTTCGTTTCCGGCCACGCACGCGCACCAAAGAAGTCCGGCATCACGACGAGGTAGCCGTGCTCCGCCAGCATGTCCGCAAAGCGCTTTGAGTTGGGCAGCATGCCGAAGATGTCGCTCACCACCACCACCCCCGCCTTGCTCTTGTAGGGGCCAACCACGTAAAAGTCGTCGCCGGTTGGGTCGCGTGCGCACCGTGCCGGCGGCTTGTCGGTTGGGCAGCAGCGGTCCGCGTTGGCAGCAGTCATTGCGTTTTTGGTTCTGGTGGTCAAGGATCGATAAAAAGGTGATGTGCGAAGAGTGAGTGACAGCAGACGGCGTGCTGTGGAAGTGAAAGAAACGCGTGGAGACGAACGCTGCAAAGGTCTAGCTATCGCAAAGAAGAGGTCTGTTAAAGCGAGAAGAAATGGAGTGGGAGATAAAAGAAGTAAGATAGATGAGAGAGAGAGAGCCGCGAGTGTTGTTTCGTCTCAAAATTAGTGGCTCCATCCGTGGTGAAGCTGATAAACATCCGAACCCTTGCTCTTAGCACGCGCAGTGCGCAAATGGCGAGCAAACGGCGCCACTAGTTTGCCGCGTACTAGCAACATTCGCCCTTCCCTCGCGTGCTCTCTCTTCGATATGTGACGTAGCAAACCAGAGAGAACACACACGCAGCGCAGTCACCCTGTATATAAAAAAAAATTGGTCGCGTGGCTTTGCCAGGAGCACTACCGCGGCTTCCACCAACAACGACTCTCGTCCTTTTTTTCCACCTAGCTTCTTTTTCTTGTCACCCACGATATCAGCATGAGGTTCGAGATGAACGAGACGCGCACCACTTGGACTACCAGCAGACACATCTGCTCATGAAGAGAACAACACGAGGCATGTTTGCACGCTCCGACAGAAAGCATGGACGGCGTCGCGTGTGCAGCAGGAGAAAAGGAAAGGAGGCTGCTGGACAGGTCGCTCGTGGCGCTTCATCGTCATCTCGAAACCGAAGAAAAAACAAAAAGAGAGAGAAAAACGGAAAAGAAGAGTGAGGTGGGTCCCTGCGGGAAAGAACAGTAAAAGAGCGTAGTCGAGTAAAAGAGAGATAAACTAAACCTTCTCGTCTGGGAGACACACACGTAAACGCTATCAAAAATGAAAGAAAAATAGGTTTCACCTAGAGTACGGGTTTGTGGCATGCGTTCGCAGACAGCTCTTGCGGCACGGAAAACGGAAAACGAAAGAGGAGGCCGAGTCAATGCTCCCTTCTTGAAAAGAAAAAAAAGGCAGAAGGCGGAACAAAGAAAGGAAGAAGCTGTTGCGTCATGACGAAGTGCCGTGGGGTGAAAACCTGAAAAAAAAAAAAAACCACGCACGAATGCCGAAAAGAGAACAAAAAAGCACAAAAACACAAACAACACGTTACAAGCAAAAAGCAAGATAGAGAGATCTTGATGCAATAGCCATTTTTTTTTCCTTCTCGTGTGTGTGTGTGTGTGTTTGTAAAAGAGGAGGATATATATACAGCCCTCAACGTCAATAAAAGAAAAAAAGAGAGAGAGAGAGAGGGTAGTCGATGGAAAGAAGGGGCACGGAAGAGAAAGCATCGAATTGCGCTGTGTGCCATGAAAGAAGCAGTAGTGGTAAGAGGCGGAAGTTCAGGTCGCCGCACAAGCTGTGCAGAAGACGTATAGGGTAAAGAAAGAGGAGACCACATCAAGAAAAAAAAAATGAAGAAAGAAGAAAGAGAGAGAGAGAGAAAACAAAAAGGTGGTCGAAGCAGGTGTAGAGAAAAAGAAACAAAGAAAAGATTCTTGAAGATGGAAAAGAGGATTTAGTTCGCTTGCATCCTCTCCAAGAAAGGGCCAAGTGGTACCGCTACTCCACAAACAGAGAAAAGAAAAAAAAGAGAAGGAGAGAGAAGGTCAGAGACACAATGACGGCTTTGACGGGTGTTGAGGGTCTGTTTGTATCCCATTTCCCCTTTTTCTTTTTTCTTTCCTGCGCGGCGCAACGTGCTGGAGCGACGCGCAGCCACCCTACCGCAGGGACGACGGCAAACATCGAATTGAAGACTGTTCTCTCATGTGTATGTGAGTGTTTTTCCATCGCGCCTCTTCCCCCCGAGGCTCAGCTAGGACAGCCGTGGATGCACGTCTCGAATTGATCACCTGGACGTACGGGGCAGGCTGCGCTGTCAACTCCGCCGTGCGTCTGCAGAGGGAGGTGACACTCTTTTTTTTTCTTAGATGTGGCTCACTCACTCCTCTCCGAGCTGCGGTCGGAATTGCCATCGAGCTGGTCGTCCAGCGACGTGAGGGGGACGAACTGGACGTCGCACACGTGCCGCACCGACACCGCACCGGTGGCGCTCTTGGAGAAGACCTGCAGCTCCTGCACCTCGGTGGGGTGGCCGATGGGGATGACGAGGGTGCCGCCGTTGCGCAGCAGGCGCAGGTACTCCGGCACGACAGAGCGCGACGCCGTGGCGCCGACGTGGATGACATCGAAGGCGTCGCCCGGACCGATGCCGGCGCCAGCGATCGAGCGAGGACGGCGGCCGTCGCCGTGCAGCAGCGTTACGCGCTGCTCCTGCAGCCAGCGGGGAAAGTGCGCCGCCATCACCTTCTGTGCCTGCGCCACGAGCCCGGGCACGTGATCGACGCCCACGACATCGAACATGGGCGGCACCCCGTCGCGGCAGGCGGCCTCGCAGAGAGCAGCGAAGGCGGCGGTCATGTAGCCGCTGCCGCTGCCGATGTCCAGCAGGCGGAGGGGCTGGCGGTAGCCGCGGTCGTGCTGGCGGTGGCCGAGCACCGAGGCGCTGACGAGCTCCAGCATGATGGCGTGCATGTGCGGGGCACTGATGGTGACGCCGTAGCCGATGCGGAGCGGCCGGTCGAGGTAGGCCTCGGACTTGTCTCGCACGAAGAAGGCGCGGTCAACGCGACGCATCACCTCGGCGACTTCAGCGGTCTTGATGAGCCCCTCGCGCTGGAGAGCGTCGACCATTCCCGCGTTCGTCGTTGCCGTGCAGTGCCACGCCATGGTGGGTAGTGCAGAAGAAAGAATGTAGCAGAGGCAGGTAGTAGAGAGAGAGAAAAGAAGCAGACGGCTCTGAAGCAGGGGTCGCTAAACTTCTTTGCAGAGCGGCAAATCAGGGCGAAAGGAAAAAAAAAAAGCACGGAGCTGGAAAACAAAAGAAACAAAAAAAAGTGCGTTTTGCGGGGTTGGAAGAGAGAGAGAGAGAGAGAGAGAGAGAGAGAGAGAGAGAGAGAGAGAGAGAGAGAGAAGAGAGTTTTACTGAGAACGGTTGAATGAAGCTGCTGCTGTTAATCTGAAAAAAAAAAATATTTTTAGGGTGTATCACAAGAAGGAAAAATGGGAGAGGAGAAGATGAGAGATGGAACGAGGAGAAAAGTGTACGATCTTCATGATGGACTCTAGAGTGACTTCTGCACGTTTGCTTAAGAGAACCCCACAACAGCTACACAGGATAGAAGCACGAGTAAGGCGATTCTAAAAAAAGAACGCTCATTACCAGAGTATGATGGCGAGAGCCGCTGGTTGCAGAGCCAGGCATATTCCTCTCGCCTTGATGGGCCCATGTCGAAAACCTCGCAAGAAAAATTTCTACTAGTGCCCAATGGGCGATTGCAGAAGGTCACCTCGATGCACCGTGTGCGCACGGGCACCGAGAACAAAAAAAAAAGAAAAACTGGACGCTGAAAAAAAGACTTATATGGACACACGTTAAGCGCATCAGAGCTGCATGGAAATACACAAAGGAGAAAGGTAATCAATTTGTTAGAGACGCAAA
>CP119668.1:2077500-2239518 GCA_030078075.1 Crithidia sp. LVH-60A
CTTGGTGAGCGTCTTCATCTCCTCCATGTCGATGTGGCCCTCGTCGGCGTACGACTGCAGCAGCGTCTTGACGTGCTCGCGCACCTCTCGCTTGTTCGAGAGCGACATCACGACAGCAGAGGGGACGCGGAGTGGGTGTAGTGCAGACGACGTCAGCGTCAAATGCAACAGTGAATGAAAGTGCGAGAAAAAGGAGGGTAGCAGAAAAACAAAATGTTCGCACAAAGCTGCAAGTGTCGGCGTAAGCGTAAATAAGCTGTCAGTGCAAGGAGGAAACGGGGAAATGAAAGGAGAAAATGGTGGAGGGCAAGAGTACAGACTGAGAAAGCGAAGTGCACGACAACTTCTACACGTCGAACTCCACACGCCAGCTGGGGTTAGCTGGCAGGTCCCTTCGAGACTCCAGTCTCACTAAATACATTAAATTCCATCAACATCATCATCAAGCTTTTAGAAGAGAGAGAGGAGGCGATCTTGCAGTGTTAATCGCATGCACAGTCATATCCGGAAACGGGTGGGCTACCTGCTCAAGCCTTGGCGCGAGAAAAGCTCGTGACGCCGCCCCTTTCATTTACCAACAAGAACGCAAATCCGCTCCGTTGCACAACGAACACATGCGTGTAGCTTTCAGCTTTCTGCTTTTTGTTTTCCGACCCTACAGGGATACTGATAGACGCTACAGCCGTACACCACCACCGCAGCACACGTACGGCTGACAACAACACACCCTCGGCGACAAAGGGAGAGAGAGAGAGAGAGAAAGAGAGACATTGGGCGATCTGCGCTAGCAACACAACAAAACACGCGCGTCATCCCCTTCCCGCCCCACCACTGTTATGTCTTGCATCTCCGCTTTTTTTTTCTTTTTATCTTTATCTGTTCGCGCTTGGAATACCTCTCAACTTTACGCAAAGCGGTCCGCCACCTGCCACGTCTTGATGCGGTACTCTGCTACTGGGTTGGTCACGAAGTTCTTCTCATACAGCGCCTCCCGCACGCGCTGCTGGTCACGCTGGTAGCGCACCTCGTCAAACGAGTAGATCTGGTTGCGCTGGAAGTCACGCTGAAAGTAGCGCTCTCGGGCCACGTACTTGGTGAAGTTGTTCCACGCCAGCATCGCGCCAAAGCAGGCCCAGAAAGACCACCGCACCGAAGTACCAGACTTGTTGAGGAAGCGCGTGTAGAGGAAGTTCACGAAGGCGGCGCCAAAGATGCTCGTGACGACGACTGGCGTGCAGCGAGCGTTGGTGTTGAGCACCGTGCGCATGTTCCAGTGCGACTCGCCGTCGTCGGGCTTGAAGACACGCTCCACGATGCCGGGGTTCGGCACCTCAGTGTTTTCTAGGAAGAAGTCGAACTGGCGGAAGTTTGGGGTGAAGTGGTTGTCCACCATCACTGTTGGAACGGAGCCGTGCCAGTTGAAGGAGGTGGGGCCGAAGCCCTGGCCAATGGCCGACTGGCCCTGTCCACCAACACCGCCCGACATGTTGACTAATGCTGCGCTAGAGGAAGGAAAAGAGAAAGAGAAAACGCAGGTGTGGTGCTACACGAAGACTTAGCGAGCGAGCGCCGTCGTCACGACAACGAAGAAGAAGAACGGGGAAAAAAAAAGAAAAAAGTAAGATCAGCAGAAAAAAAAAAGATATGAGTGCTAGAGAGTACTAAAAGGGGGAAAAGCTTCGACACCTCTCAGAGAAGTAGAGAGGACGAAGACGTGTCCAGAAAAGGGGGAAAAAAAAGAGTTCTGCAATACGTCACTACCTAGAAATCGAGCAACCGTGCTACACACCCTTCCTACTACTGGGTGCGGGTCTGTGTGTCTGTGTGCGTGCGTGACTTTTCTGCGGCTAATGGCGTGCCTCTACGACACGAAGCAGCGGAGAAAAGAGGATGAAGCGAAAGATGGACAACTATGCTAATGAGGTGCACACAGAGAAAACGCTGATCAGTGCGGCTAGAGAAAGAGGGGAGAGCAGAACAACGTAATACTCAGAGCAATTTCTGCGCACACTTTAAAGAGTTGGTGCGGTATTGGCACGGAAAAGAAAGTGCGTTTAGCGAAGAGAGCTCCAGGGGAGAAAGTGGGAAAAAAGGATCGAACAGTGGTGGTGATCTCGGCAAAAAGCAACGGAGGTCTTGGCAGTGAGTCTTCGTGGCAGAAAGAGAGAGACAGCGAGTGTCAGCGATTTGCTTTGCGCGTGTACCGCTTGCTCTGTTCCATAGGATGCGTAAAGGGCGGCATTAGAACGCGGAGTTAGCGTTACGACCGGTGCCTTGAGCATCACAACAACTCACAAATTTTTCCTTTGTGCTGAGCCTCGAGTCAGCATTGAGCGCCTCGCTGTTTCTCTTTCCTTTTTTTCTATCCGGCGTTTGGAAGGAGTAGGAGTTCCGCTATGCCAAGCTCTCTGTTGGGCAAGACCAGCACCATCAGTGTACATCAAGACGTGCATGATAGAAAAAAGCACGGCTCTACGTCAGCAACAGAAAAAAATGAAAAAGGAAGAACCAAAACGAGAAATGACACGCAAAAAGTGCACAGCAGCACTCTGCGGAAAGAGAGATACTTTACATTGTTTTTTTTTTTTTCACCGGTATTCTCACGGCCGTTGAAGTGGTTCACCCCGCACTTGAAGGCTGCAGGTATGTGAAGAGCAGGGAGACGCCGCGCCATGTGCGCACGACGCGCAAAAAAGGTGGTGTTCTTTTCCAAGCTTCAAGACGACGCAGCGCGGGAGTTGTTGGCGGTCGTCTGCGCAAAGAGCCGCGGCGGTGCGTGCAGTTCGTAGTTGATGTCGCTGTGCATGTACTGCTGGATTAATTCCCGCAGCTCCGAGTTTTGTGCCCGCAGCGTATCCGTCTCGCCAATGAGCTGCTTGCGCTGCTGCAGCTGGGCGAGGTACTGACTCAGCCCGTCCTCGAGGGCCTCCCAAACCTGCAGGTGCTCCTTCGAAACCGTTGCGGCCATGTTGCGCCAGTACTCCTTCTCCGCCTCCCGCTGCCGCACCGCCGGCGACGTCGTCGCGGCTGCTGTCTGCGTCAGCGACTTGCCGGTGGACTGCTTTGCCTTGCTCTCTGCGGCGGCGCGGTCGGCCAGGTAGGCCTTGAGAGCCTTGAGCGCCTCCTGCGGGTTGATGAGGGCAACCGTCTCGTCCTCGTTCTCCACAAGGAAGTACTCGAGCATGTTCTCCACGTCGCTCGTCTTCTGCAGCCGCAGCGTGGTCAGGATGCCCTCGACGCCCGCCTGCTCCTCCGTCGTCCCCTCCACCCCGCGGATCGCCTCGTGCACGTTGGCGTCGACAAGAAACGGCGCCTGTGACTTGAGAATCGCGAAGAGCATCTGGGCCGCCTCGGACAGGTTCACCTCTGACGCCTGCTGTGCGGTCTCCTCGTCCGCCTCCTCCTTCGGGGCCTCCACCTCCATCTCCTCACGCGGCCAGTAGTGCAGCGCCGGGGGCTGCCAGGGCATGCGGAGAAGATCCTCGTAGACGACGCGGTCCGCCTGCAGGCACTCCTGTGCGAGCGCCTGGCACTTGTCGTGGTGCATCTTCCACAGCTGCATGTACTTGCGCTTGTCCTTCTTCTCGAAGGCGGCAAACTTGCTTTGCGTGTCGGTGTACTGCTGGTCGGCGCGGTGCAGCTGCGTGGTGAGCTCCGTGTTGGTCCGCTGGAAGCGCTTCTCGGCGTCTTGGTAGCGGGCGAGGAGGGAGGCAAGAGTCTCCTGCAGGCGAGCTATCATCTTCTTGTACTGCGCCTGTGCGCTGCGGTTCTCCTTCACCCGCTCACGCAGCACCTGCAGGTTGTAGGTGAGCCGCTCACCGTTGAGGAGGTAGTCGGCCTTCGACTTCTCCAGCTCCGCGCGCAGACCGTGCACGTCAGACTGGTGGTCGCGCTTCGCGTCGTTAAAGCCCTCGTAGCCCGACTCGTAGCGCTCCTCCAGCTGCGCCTGTGCGTCGTTCAGCTTGTGCTCGCGCCGCTTGCGGTACTCGGACTCCTTCGTGCGGCGGGTCTTGACGAGCTCCTTCACCTCCTCGGCGCACTTCTCCAGCAGCTCCGCGCGCTCCGCCTCGTACATCTTCTCCAACTCCGCCTGCTTCCTCGTGTACTGCTGCAGGTAGCTGTCGGTGCTAGCCCGCATCGTGTCGATGAGCTGGTTCACCTGCGCCTTGTTGCGCCGCAGCAGCTCCACGTACTCTGTCTCCCGCTCCCGCAGCTGTCCGCGCAGCTCGCCGATGAGTTTCTCCTTCACATCCACCAAAGCCGCGCAGTCCTTCTGCTGCGCCTCGGTGGCCTTATGCAGCTCGTGCGGCACGCCGATCCGGTAAAGCGCCTCGAACTGCAGATTCAGAGCGCCGTGCTGAGCGTCGACGCCGCCGCTGGCCTGCAGGTCCGCCAGTCGTGTCTGGGCGTCCTGTGCGCGTTGCCGCCGCTGCGCCTCCTGCGCCTCTGCCGTGACGCGCTGCAGGGTGGCCGTCGTCACGTTCGCGTTACGCGCGGCAGCCATCTCGTAGTGCAGGTCCGCGGCGCGCTGGTCGCCGGCGGAGCGTGCGGAGGTGGCCGCGGAGGAGCCGACTGGGGCGTCGCCGTCGCTGCCGCGGCCATCCTTGCGCTTCTCGATGCGGGTGCGCTGCGCCTCGATGCGGGCCTCCTGCGCCGCCGTGACGTCGTTCATCTTCGTCGAAGTGGGGAAGATGGAAAGGAGCAAAGAAGAAAAAAAGATGCAAAGCAAGAGTCAGAATTGGCCCGCACTTGAGATTGTTTGTGTGTGAGAGGACTGCTTGAACACAGAGTCGCTCCTCTGTATGGACACGTTCGAAAATACGGTACGGCGACAAAGCACGGAGAGCGGAGGAGAAGTTGAAAGATTGGGGGGAAAAAACACGTATTAAAGGCAGAAGAGTTTTCTGAAAAACGGCTGTCTTTGAAGCACAAAAGTGGGTCATCAAGTAAAGAATCTGTGCTCTATATAACCGGCGCTAACGCTGCTCATAAACCCAGGCAATGCAACAGCACCAACACCTTTTTGTGGCGCACCTTTGGGTTGCGAGAGGCGATGGCATTCCGTTCCGCGCCACTTGATGCTCTCTCGGGACCGCACCTTCAATTTTGCAAAGAAAGAGGAGTGCGACGTCTGCGGCTGCGGCGCATCGAAGCGACTAAACACTGCTGTCAAGCCATTTTCTCGCGCTTCTCGAGTTTGGGAGAGCATCAGCATGTTCCATTCGAGCGGCACGTATTGACTGCCGTCGTTCTTCCTCTGTCCGTCCATCTTGTTTGAGTTCACGGGTTCCTTTTTTTTTTTTTTTGGGAGGTAGACAAGCGTAAAGCGAGAAAGACAGAAGGAAAAGTATCATATCATGGCAGTACAAAAAGGGTGCACTCCACACGTACAGAGGCACAGACACACACGTCTAGAATTACGGAAACGTAGATGTATGGAAGTGGAGTGGAGGAGACAAAAAGGAAAAGGAAAGGAAAAAAAATAAACAGACACACTTGGCAGAGTGACTTCACCGAGCGCACGTTGTTGGGAGAGCACAGTGACGCCGCGCGTAAAGCGCTTCGCAGACAAACAAACACAAAAGGGGCTAACAATCAGATCGTCCGCACGAATACCCACACGGCCCGAGAAAAACCTGTAGAGAGAGAGAAATACACACGAACAGCGCAAAGGACGTGAGGAAGCGAAGAAGGTGCGGTTACAGAAAGAATGAAAGAAAGTGTAGTAAATACGTGGCGTACAAACGCACAAACAGACACACACACACACATGCACGAGTGCTATCAAACCCCTTCTCTCCATCGCAACACCGTCCTTTACTCACTGTAGATTGCGGTTCCTCGCTGCAACTGCTTGATGCGCGCACGCACAACCAGCAGCGGCAACACAAGCACCATCCAAAACAGAAATATATATGTATAAGTTGCTCAATGCAAGACCTAATCACAGCAAAAATAAAAAGCCGAACACGTTGAGGGCAAGAGCGTTTGTGTTGACGTATGTGTGTGGGGGTATGGTGGCGGAGGGTCGGCCGCCTATCAATTGGCAAGCAAACAAAAAGAAAAAACAACAACAACTCTATAAACGACGCCTACACATTCGTAAGTATTAACAAACATAGTCGGCACTTGTCATCCACGTCGCACACAACGCACACGAAAGAGGTGCTCCTAAATCCTGGCCAACAGCGTTCACAAAAACGAACCGGAAATGGATTACTGTAGGTCTGCCACAGCCGCCGTGACCTCTATGGCACTGCGGTGAGCGCGAAGGAGAAGAAAATGGCGCGCCGGTCACTCCTCGACGGACGCTCCCGCACTGAAGAGTTGCACGCCACGGGAGCCGTCGCGCGAGTAGGAGGAGAGCCCGCCGCGCACCTCGTAGTGAGAGCCGCTCTGCAGGGCCGAGCTCGCGTATGGCGACGCGGAGAGACCCAGCTCGCTGCTCTGGTGGCTCTTCGCCGGCGTCTCGTCCACGTAATTCTTCGCAGGCGTCACGACATCGAAGGCGCCGCTGACGTAGCGGCCGAGCTCCGTGTCACCGCAGCTCGCCAGCCGCTGCCGCACAGAACCGAGGTGGGCGTTGGCCTTCACCGCGAGCGCCGCGTAGGGCACCTGCTCGAGCGAGGGAAACCGTGCCAGCTCGTCCACAACACGCACGACTACCTCCTCGCTGGGGGGCAGGCGGAGCAGCACGCGGCCCAGCGCGTTGAGGGCCTGCGGGATCTGCAGCATGCCAGTGAGCGCGAGCACCTTGGCGGGCAGCTGCGCCGTCAGCCGCTGCAGCGCCGTCGTGAGAGGAAGGGACGGCAGAGGGGTCACGCGCGGGTTCGGGCGGCTCAGCTCCGGCCCGCAGCGGCGGCAGCGGCACTGGAAGTAGGCGTACTGCGGCCGCTCCGCCACGTCGGCACCGGCCGGTGGGTGGTGGGCCGCACAGAAGGCACAGAGCGGCAGGAGCGTGCCGTTGGGCATGTTGAAGGTGTGGAGCAGCTGGCAGTGCGTCGTGGGCTTCCCGGCGGTGCTGCTCACCGCCTCGGCACGGCAGCTACAGCTGTGCAGCTGCGGCTGTGACGGCTGCTCCGTGTGGGTCGCCGCATCGGCGCCGCGGAAGCGTGGGTCGTTGAAGGCAAGCTCAAAGAAGCACTCCATCGCCGCCACGTACGCCGCCGGGCTCTGCGTGCGGTTCAGCATCTCCAGCAGGCTGTCAAGCAGCACAGCGCTGATGAGAGCGATGTTGTCCGGGCACTGCCGGGCGAGGTACTGCACAACGCGGAAGACAGCGACCTGCGACTCGGCGAGCGGCGTTGGCGACGCTGCCAGGTTGCCAATGACCTCGAGCGCGTCAATGTCAAGAAAAGAGCTCTGCACACGCAGCAGGTCCACCTCGGCGAGTGTCGCCAGTGCTTCGCAGAATACCTTGGAGAGACTATGGGCCCCGCTGCCGCAGAGCTGGTCGCGGATCGGCTGGAGGACGGAGAGGTCGACGCGGGAGTCGCGGATGCATGCCTGCAGCAGCTCCCCGCCCTTGTCTGTCATGTAGAGGAAGAGACGGCAGAGGCGCTGCTTCTCGGTGCGCAGGCTGGAGTGGTACAGCGTGACAGCAGGGGCGATGAGAACAGGGGGCTGGTCGAGTGGCTCCTCACGCAGCAGGAGACGCAGGCGGTCCATCGCGGCGAGGGAGCGGGTGATGAGGGGGATGAAGAGGGGCGGCAGCCGCACCTTCCAGTGGCAGGTGAGGCGGTACGCTGCGTAGAGGCAGCGGGCCAGGACGTCGCCAAAGAGCGGCGCCATGGTGCTCTCGGCCAGGCGGAAGTCGTATTGCAACTCCTCCTGATCCATGCGCTCTTCCAGCTTCGACAGCACGAAGTGCAGCACAAAGTAGGTAAACTCGACGAGGGGCAGCGGGTCAGGGGCAACGCGGAAGTCGCGCAGCGGCACCTCCAGCGTCGACAGCAGCGGGTACATGACAAGCGCACTCATCACCGCGCCGTAGCCCTCGTTGTTGTTGATCGTGTCCATGCACTCCTCCAGCAGCGCAACCACCTCGTCGAAGCGCAGCGCTCCCTTGGCGATTTCGTCGCTCAGCTTGCAGTTGCTGAAGTGCACGGTCGTCAGCAGCTGCATGCTGGCGCTGACGTGGGGGTGCACGCAGACCACCTCCGACTTGCGGATCCACCCACCGGAGGCGATGCGGAAGTACACCTGTGAGGGGTCGGCGTCGTCCGTGGCGGAGCTCAGCACCCGCATGAGGCGCCCGCCGTACAACATCGACAGGCAGTAGCTGCCGGGGCGGGGTCGAGTGCGGATGGCCGCGTCAGAGTCGTCGTAGTCCAGCGTCGGGTTGCGAATCATCACCTGGGGCTCCTCGAGCAGCTCCTCCTTCACGTTGAAGCACTTCTCGCACAGAAGAAAGTCGCAGGGGGCCGCGACGCAGCCGAACCAGCGCACATCCGAGCCGTCCGAGAGCGCCTTGCAGACGGAGCAGGCACGCCCACACGGGGCAGACGGCAGCGCCTCGAAGCCGTGGCAGGGATGGGAGCCGTGGCGGTAGGCCATTGCGAACGAAAAGAGTAGAAGAGAGAGAGAGATACGGACTCGCTGTACGATTGGTCAGCCTCAGTGTTGCCGTCGTGCTCCTTTCTGCAGCTGATCTTGTTGTATGTATGCCGTTGCTTGGCGCACCCGTGTAGAGGCGTCTGTGTGTGGGTGTAGCGTTGTCTGAATGACAGAATGCAATGCACAAACACACGAGACCAAACCAACAACAATAAAAAGGACAGAAACTAACCTGTATGCGAAGCGCCAAAAATAAAAACAAAAGTAAGTATCACCAGAAATGCAGTCACCACAACACGCCTTTTACAAAGAAGAAAAAGAAGGCCAAAATTCACAAAAGGCAAAGGTATAAGTCCTTTTTTTGTTCTCTTTTTTTTTGTCGGTGCGTGTCTTTGGTGTCTAGACAAGATGATTTGTACGTGTCCGTCTCGAAGAGACGAGAAACAAAAAAAAGGAGGAAAAGTAAAGTAGTCGAGGTAATGAACACGTAATCGAGGTCTGGACTCGCGAAGGACCACCCAATCGCACCTCTAAACGTAGACAAAAGACCGAGAAGTTGAGATGATAATGGGAAAAGAAAAAAACAAAAACACGGTACCTTGTCCAGTCTTCTTCGTATTCACGTTGATACTGGAGAAGTCTGGAAAGAGGAGGGGGTGGAATTGGTTTACAACTCGGGAGGGAAAGGAAGGGAAAAGGGGAGCAAAAACACGAGCGAGCTGCCTGAGAAAGAAAACAACAAGAAACAAATTATTCTATGGTGGGCGGGGGAGCTCAACAGAGGCAAGTCGGGGGGAGACCACTGGATGAAGGGAAGCGGAGATAAGACAGCACGGATACTTGCAGTGTGTCAATACTGGAAAAGAATATACCGACAGCGAAAAACCCTTCCAAGGTTCCAGAAAAAAAGAAATTCAGTTCAACCTTTCTCTTGCTCCACTGTCCTCGTCCGTTCTTCTCTAGAGTGTGTATAGAAGGCGTGATGAGTTGTATGTGGAAATACACGCAACTTCACACGAGAAGTAAAAGAAAAATAAATCCCGAGGAGATAAAAGAGAAGGAAAAACCCAGCGGTCCCGAAAGAAAAAGACAGAAGAAAACAAAAAGCACGCGTGACGAGTACTGCGAACAAAAAAAAAAAAGGGGACGTCTGCGGTTTTGTTTTTTCGGCTTTTCGTTAATTATCACGAGGAATTGAAGTAGAAAAACAGAAAACACAAATTCGGAGCTGCTTCGGAAAACAAGTAAAGATCTATAGTTGGTGCGAGAGATGATGAAAAAAAAATGGAAGAAATAGAAATAGAAAGACGGGAGCTGCAAACACTACGTCTCTGCTTCCAGATACACACGAAAGGGAAAAGAAAAGTAAAGTATCTCCCGTCACCTTCTTCGTGTTTTGCCGGGTTTTTCTCTCCTTCCGCACTGGCGTCACCGACGAGCTTCTTCACTTTCCGTCGCCCCTTTTTTCTTTTTCTTCTAATCGAAAGACTTTTCTATCTCGCCTCTCTAGTTTTTTGTGCCCTCTCTCGCGATGCGCGTCTGAAATAACGAGCTTCGATGGCGGTGATTCTCTGCGCACTGGAGTCGAGACGAAGCCGAAGTCGCACACGCAGACGCAGACACGAAGCAGTGCTCGCTCCTCACTCAGTCTTCCGCAAGCTGCTGAGCGCAGAAGAGAGAACTAGACAAAAAAAGATGCGAGAGAAAAGTTCTTTCAAAAACGCGTGTGCACGGATGCTCTATGGGGCCGAGTTCGTAACCGTTCTATGATTCGCGGTGCGTCAGCTCGTCTTGGGTTTTATTATGGAGTCACCTTTTTTCTCTTTTTTGTTGTTCTTTCGTGCCTGAGAAAGAGGAGGGGAGGGCTTTGCGACGGTGGGTGGAGTTCTCTAGCCCGTCACTGCAGCGCCGCTCGACTTTCTTTCGCACTCTGCCTTCTTCGTCGTGCACAGAGGACAACCGGAGCGTGTCTCTGGGTGCGGGTGATGCGTCTCTGTCTGACCGCGGGGGAACTACTGCTGATGCAGCGAAGAAGCTCTAGCACGAGGCTAGGACTGCGGCTGCAACGCACGTCGAGTGAAGGACGGGAAGAAAAAACAAAACAGGCTTCCCTCGATCTCTTCTCTTCGTTCTTTCCGTCTTCACTTCGATTACTTCAAAGCGGAGGCGAAAAGTGAGGGAAAGGAAAGAAGGAAGGAGATGCCCGAAGGGATTGAGGTGAGGAATGGAGCGAGAAGAGAGCGGCACGAAGCAGCACGCAGACAGACAAACACACAGACGTATGGTCGAGTACAGCAGCGGTGCACGTTTATAGCACAATTCTTTACTCCCTGTAGATGATGCAGAATGACAGTGTTGTTCGTTTGAGGTGCGGTTGAGTAAAGAAAAGGAAAAAAAAGAAGAGAAGAGTAGCAGTGCGGCAGGGAGAGACGGATTAAAGTGGACAGTAGGAAAGGGTTAATGAGAGAGAAGTAGAAAAAATATAGTATCCGCGGCGGACATTGCACTCATTATTATTCCTGTGTTACTGGACCAACCAATGGAATCTCTACCAAAAGCTTCTGAACTGGCAAGAGGAACGGCTCTCTTACTGCCATCCCACTTCTCCACTGGGAAGGCAAGTGCTCACCGTCGCTGAGTCCTTGACACTTAATTCACTCATGGTTGTTTGCAGGCACTTCTTTTCTTCTCTTTTTGTTTTCTTTCTATGCGTTACTTTTAATATCTCTCTCTCCGTCGCAGGAAACGACAGAGAAAGAGAGAGGGATAAGGGAAAGGGAGCCTGCCCACGCGCAGCAGCCGCCCTCCCTTACTCTCTAGTCACTCTTGCCGCGGGAGACGTCGGAGAACTCTTTCGCGCCTTCGTAGGTGAACCCAAACGCGCAGCCGCCCACCACACCGACCAGCAGGTTCCCACCGAGACCCTTCCACAGCGCCCGCACACCTTCGTTGCGCAGCACATCCCTCACGATGCCCCACAGCGGAAAGCGCACACCCTCCACCCGCTTCCCCACCTGCAGCCGCAGCCGCAGCACGTAGATCGGGTTCATGACGATGCCGATCACCATGCTGGCCGACGCCCCAACCCCGGCGTTCACGAGAACGTTGTCGGTGGTGGAGGTGCAGTGGTTCGGCAGGCGCTGCCGCAGCCGCTGCGGGACAACAGCAGACAGCCGCGCACCAAGCGCCGGAGCCGCCCCGTAGGCCATGCGCTTGAACGACTCATAGACGAACCACCACGCACCGGTGAGAGGGGCGACGACCATCGTCAGCAACGTCCCACGCAGCAGACAGCTCGCCCCCTGCTCGCGTACGAGGGTGACGGTGGTGCGCCAGGCGGACATGTAGTTGTGGTCCTGCGAGAAGGAGCTGCCGGCGACCATCTGCACCTGCGAGATGACAGCGAAGGGGTTGAAGACCGGTGTGGAGCCCAAATCGGCCAGCAGTCCCGCACCGAAGCTGCGCCACTCCCGCTCCTGCAGAGGCAGCTTCTCCTTCCAGTACTCCACGACGAGGTAGTACACCAACTCGCTGAGCACCGTGCCGGTGATGGCGGCCCCCGCACCGCGGTAGAGTCCGCGCAGCCCGTGGGACTGCACGACGTCCCGCAGCACGCGTCGCGCCGACACGTGTGTGGTGCTGCACTGCTGGCGGGCGATGATGAGAAAGAGGGGCTGGCCGAGGAAGCTGTAGGTGAAAGAGGTGGCACCGAAGGTCATCATGAGCTTGAGCGGGTCGACGTCCGACCACGATCGCGTCACCGCCGACGTCAGAGGTGGTGGCGGCATCTCGAGCGTGTTGTGCAGCCGCGGTGTCCGCTCCATCTCAAGCAGAATCTCCTTCGGGGAGAGCTGCTGCAGCGGTGGCGGGGCATCGCGACCTGCTTGGTCAATGTCGCTCATGATGGCCCCTGTTATGAACTATTAAAACACACGTCGAGAAGACAAGCACCGCAGCTGTAGCACCTACGAATATGCAACTCTCAGCGAGAGTGAGGTAGGGGGAGAAAAGAGCAAAAAAAAAAAGAGACGCACTCGGGACTTTAATAGTTTAAAGAGCAAAAAAAGTAGAAAGCGGCGGGTTGCACGCTTCACCTTCTGTGCTGCCAAGTTTTTTCTTTCGCGTTCGCGATCACTTTGTTAGCGGAAGGCAGAGAGGTGGGTAGTGTGCGACCGTACACGCGGTAGGTCTGTGAAGAGGAGATAAAACGAAGAGAGGTGCAGAAATTGACAACACATGCAGACGCACCTTTAGAAAAAAGGTTTCCTGCCAATTATTTCTTTTGTAGAAAAACACTGGGTAGACAACTTTGAGGTGTAGCTGCAATAAGGAAAAAAAAGCAAATTAGCAGACACCGTCGCACAAACTCACCACTTGGGGTGAACGACACAACTCACGTCACCAACAACAACGAAAACACGAAGCAGCAGCAAATTCACAATGTTGTCTGAGACGCAACGTGAGAAGGGTAAGAAGAAAGAAAAAAGGGGGATATGATGCCGTCAGCGCACCTCCGACCTCGCCACAGACTTCAATTGAAAACGTCTCCGCGCACTGTGCGATGGAGGTGCGTTCCCTGTGTCTCAGAGGCAGAGCTTGATGCACACAGACGCGAGCCACAAAAAAGGAAAAAAGAAAAATGTGATGCTGATGATGTCGATGTTACGCTCCGCACGGCAGAAAGCGGCCTATTAGATTCTGGATTAGGCGAGACAAGTTGAGCGATGGCAGAGCGGTGCCGCAACGCGGTAGCGCCAATGCACAGGAAGAGAAGTATGTATGTGAGGAGAAGCAATCTAATAGCGGTAACTCTAATGTTGTCCAACCTAAAGTACCAGAAAAAATATATACGTGCCGCCTCACTGGCGAGACAACGTGTGAAAGAATAAAAATTGGTGTGACAAGAGGTAGTTGCTGCTTAAATGGAAGAACCACAACACGGTGTAAGTCACGGTAGTCGTTCCAAAGCAAAAGAAGTGGTAATGAGAATGGCGGCAGCAACGCACGGCAAAGTAACCACACCGAATAAATCTTTCACCTTTGTGATGTACTGTCGGAGTGGCAAGGGAGAGAATGGATTTCATGCAAAAGAGAGAAAGAGTTGGTAAGAGAAGATGCCGAGAAAGAGCAAAAATAAAAATAGACGGTGATGACGGTAGAGAAATGAGGGGCATTTTGAATTCGCAGTATACTTCTTGATTTCGTTTCTTTTAATTCTTGGAGCGCGGCAGACTGGACACACCAAATCTTCGCCACTCCCGCGCTGCTCTGAACATCTTTATCTTTCCTCGAAGAGAAAGAGCTCTTCTGCGAAAAAAAAAAGGCAACGGCGGAGACGAAGCGCGTAAATCACTCCAAACTATATCTGTTTCAATCAACGTGCGGATCTCTTTGTTTTCTTCTTCCTTCTCTATTGGTGAATATCAGCTGTGAGGCCTGCGCACCTCGCTCTCCGCAGCATCTCCTACCCCACCGCACACAGCAGCGTTAGCAGCCGAGAAGCAAATAGAAGCAACAGACACGACACCCGCCATTACAACACTCTCCGCACCATTATCCGGTATAAAAATTCGGGGGAGAGAGTGGAAGAAAAAAAAAAATGGGTACGCGCACACGTCTCTTCCGGAGAGACGCCCCGGAGGTGAAGCGCAGAGGCCTACACGATGATGATGTCCGCCGTCACCTCCCGCCCGCTGCCAAACAGCTCCCGCCCGAAGCGGCGCACGTACATCGCGGTTGCACCCGCCACCGCAGCCACCCAGCACAGCAGAATTACAAGCCCGGGCACAGCGGCAGGGATGCGGCGCGACGTGAGGCAGGCCGATACGGCAGACGTGACGGCGACGACAAGCATCGCCCACCGCATCAGCTCCTCCAGCGCTTCGACGGTCGAGGTGCGTGACACAAAAGTGAAGGCGAAGAGAAGGCCGAAGAGGACGGCGGCCACGACGTCGGCTCCGATCGGGTCCACGAAGGTCACCATCGCCGCCGTCGCCTTCAGCGTCCACACGAGCAGCTCCGAGAAGAAAGCGTCCAGCCGCGGCTCCAGGGCGTAGTAGGCGACCGTGCCCCCACCCAACAGGCGCACATACTCCTGGCCAATGTCGAGGCAGATGTACGCGGCGGCCGTCATGCACCACCCAAAAATGCCCGCAACGAAGTGCATGCCGGTGCCGCAGCTCTCCGGCTGGCCGTACTCAGCGTAGCGACCCGTCGGGCCCCCACAGAGCACCAGGGGGCGAAAAAAAAAAAAAAAAAAAAGGAAAAAGGCCGGGGGAAAACAAAGAAACAACCGGCCCCCCCCCCCCCCCCCCCCCCCCCCCCCCCCCCCCCCAAAAGGCGCAAAAAACCCAAAGAAAGAGGGAGAAAGGGAAAAAGAAAACAAAAAAAAAAAAAAAAAAAAAAAAAACAAAAAAAAAAAACCAAACCCAAACCCCCCCCCCCCCCCCAAAAAAAAAAAAAAAAAAAAACAAAAAAACCGCGCCCCGGGGGGGGGAAAAAAGAAAAAAAAAAAAAAAAAAAAAGAAAAAAAAAAAAACAAAAAAAAAAAAAAAAAAAAAAAAAAAAAAAAGGGGGGGGGGGGGGGGGGGAGGGGAAACGACGGGACGACGCCGAGGGGCGGGCCGGAAGAACAAAAAAAAAAAAAAAAAAAAAAAAAAACAAGAAAAAAAAAAAAAAAACAAAAAAAAAAAAAAAAAAACAACCAAACAAACACCCCCAACAACCCCAATACAAAAAAAAAAAAAAAAAAAAAAAAAAAAAAAAAAAAAAAAAAAAGATGATGGCAAAAAGATTCAGAAGGAACGGTAGCCACGACTGCCCTAATCGAAAGGTCTTGGCCGAGACGACGCGGACCCGCGGCGCGTCAGGCGGTACGCTGTCAAATGTTGTCATGAACTGCCCTCGTGTAGTGTCCCTTCAATGTCTATGCGAGCTATGAAGCACGCTGCGAGGCTCTGGAGCAAGAGAGATCGTGATAAATAGGGTTGAGAGTGCGTGTGACTCTAAACGATACCGTTCCCTGTTTTATTTTTATTTTTATGCACTTCTGATTGCGTTGTTGTGACAGAGAAAAGGAGAGGCAGCAAGACGGACGAGGAGAGCGCCAATGAGCAACTAAACAACGAAGAAGCAGACGGGGAGAAGAAATTTAAAAGGAGACGGATAAAGCAAACCGGCAAAAGGGGCAGAAATAAGCGGCCCTCTGCGAAGAAAAATAGAGCGGGGCAACGAGTGCCAACACACAAGATAAGCCGGAAGACTGCACAGAAAAGAAAAAAGCCGTGCCTTTGGGGTGGGGAGTGCAAAAAAATAGAGGGCGTTGATTGCTTGACGAGAACACGAAAAGAAAAAGGGGCGGACCACCCCTCACTGAGGCACGGGCAGCGCTTCCGGTGATTGCAGAGCCGCAACAGCAGCAAATCACAATGACATAGGTCACAGAGAATTGGGTGAGTACCCGAGAAAGCAAGAGCGAGAGAGAGGAAGGGAGAAAAGAAGAGTGAATAAAGAACGTGGAGCAGAGTTGCGAATGCCGTTTAATGCTTTGTATCGGAAGAAAAAACATGAAGAGCAGCACAGAGACACTGCATGACGTGCGTACCTCGACACACTAGCACGCGCTTCAGCGGGTGGCCAGAGTGATACGTTATCCGGTGCTTCTTATTTCGACGCAGGTACAATTGTCGTCGAGTAACGAGGCGGCAGTAATGCGCCGTAAACACGCAGCAGAGAAGCATAAAAGCGCATTCAGAAAAAAAAAGAGAGCCACACCCGGCATAGCAGCACCCTTCTCATCTTCAATTCTTTTTTTTTTTTGCAGTTCCTAGTAGCAACTGGTGACGAGAGACGTAGCCGCACAACGAGACACAAGCGAGAGCAACAACAACGAATTGCACCGCTTAGCTACCCGACAACGCATCGACAGCAAGTGAACGGCAAACACACACGCCAAGTATCTAAAACCACATGTAGGTGCCCTGCTCCGTCACGCGGCGCTCCAGCAGCCCCGCCTCTCGCAGCCGCTTGAAGGCCGCCGGCGCCAGTCGCTGCACCTCCATCGGCAGCATCTGAATGTAGTGCTGAATGTCTCTGCCTGGGGCAGCGCCGACGAGCTCCACGATGGTGATCTCGAGGTGGCTGGCTTCGTCGCTGGAGACTGTGCTGGCAGTGTTCGCTGCGTGCGGCTTTACCTCGCTGTCCGACGGCATCGCAGGCGCTGTGGGTGCGGAAGGTGGGGCGGGCTGCCGCAGCAAAGACAGGTCCTCCTCCTCGGCGTTGTGGTGACACACGTGGTGGCGGCGGGGGTTGGCAAAGAGGGGGTACCACCGCGGCGGCGCGTCCGCCCCGTCGGCGCGGTCCATATCGACGCGTCCGCTGCGCTTCAGCACGCTCCAGAGGACGTGGTTGACCACCATGACGTTCTCCTTCCCGAAGTAGCGGTTTGCGTAGTAGGTGGAGGTCATGCCGGGGTCGTTGCGCACCGTCTTGAGGACGTTGCCCGGGGTGAGGGCTCGTGTGGCCGCCACACAGAGCAGCAGACCGCGGCGCATATTTCTGGGGTGAGTGGGTGTGAGTGCCGTTGATGTAGAGGAATGAAAAAAAAAGAGGCTTTTCTTTTTCTACCGCCCTGTGCTGAGAAAGTGCGGACATACAAAAAAGAGTTGTGCGGGGAAAACACGAACGGGAGGAAACAAGTCGATGCACACAAGATAATTCATTGACGGACGACTTTTCGAGCTGAGAACTTTAAGCGCAATGTACGAATGATGCGACCCGCCTGCCACGATGCCCCCCACACACAGACTGCTCATGTACAAGAAGGTGAAAAAGCGGAGGAGCGCGGAACGCGGCGCCAGACGCACATCTGCACTGCCAGCCTTCTGCGGTTTCCATTGCTTATATCAAGAAAAGCAATAAATAAAGCGCGCGCAAACTATTCGACTCAAAAATCTCTTCTTGAAGCAGTCCCACCACGCCTCGAGGCACCACTCTCTCAGTGTTTATTGCCTTCACGGCAGCAAATCGCTGCTCCCGCGCTAAAGTCAGTTCTTTTTTTTTGTTTTACAGTACATCGGCAGCACGACGCCGCCACGATCACAACAGCCCGTCTATATATAAATTTGTATAAAACACAGAGGACAGCACACGACGTCGAAACAACGAGGCGAAAAAACGTTCCAACAATAATAACCACAACAACAACGCACGCACACAAACGCTCGGTGGCTCGCCTGCATATGCGCTTCTGGGGCGAGCAGCATGCGTGGCTCGGGCATGGGGAGGAAGCGAAAAGTGAGAGCTGAGAAAGAGAGAGAGAGAGAGCACAGGGCTCGGCAAAGAGGGGGTACAGAAAGGGCAAAAACAATGAATCGTACAGAAAATAAAGATGAGGCGCCTGCAGCGAAGACCACACAAAAAATTCACACATTCTCATGCGTAAACACACAGCTAAACTGCAAAGCGGAGGAAACCAACAACAATCGTGCAACACACACACCGATGAAAAAAAATTGTGGGTTCGTACTAGGGCGAGAGAGAAAAGCACACGTGCGTCGGTTGCGCCATCGCAACCCTGCGCTTGCGTGTGTTTTGTGTCTAGTTGAGAAGGAGAGAGACCAAGCGAGAGACCAAGCGAGGAAGAAAGAAGTGAAGCGTGGGCTGGGTGCACTGGGTGAAGCTAACGACGCCCCGGGTTGGAGCGCTTGATCTGCTCCGTCACCAGGTCGAGCCGGGCACGCACGGCGCTGTAGCGGTACTGGGCCTGCTCCCGCACCACCTCCGGCGGTGACGCGCGGAAGGGCAGCACTAAGACGCTCACCAGCTTGTACTCTAAGTTCTCCACAAATTCGAGGTTCGCCGTGCCGTCGTCGCCGAGCAGCAGCGCAGCGATGAAGCGGCCTGGCTCACGGATGCAGCGGTTGAACATCTTCAGCAGCGTCATGAGGAACTCGGAGAACTCGCACACCAGATTCTGGTCCTCGCGGAGACGCATAAAGCCCTGGTCGTTGATGATGCAGGTGTAGTGAAAGAAGATGTCCGACTCAGTCGTCACTTCGACACGCAGGCTGGCCAGGTTGCGCTCCTCGCCGGTGGTGAGGACCTTGATCTTCATTGGCTCGAGGGAGCCGGCAGAGGACTCGCCGCCACGCATGGCGCGCAGCTCGCACGGCACCTCGCGGTCGTAGACGAGGCGCGAGCCATCCGCCAGCGAGGGGTCGGCCTGCTGAATCGCGATGAAGTCCTGCTCCAGCTGCGAGAGTAGGTCTGCCATGGTGGAAAGGAAGTGCGCGCCGCGACAACAAAAACTTAGAGTGGTGTGCAAAAAGGGGGAGGGCTACAGGTAGTTGATACGATAAGGGTGTCTGCGTGTGCACGACGCCGTCGTCGGAGTCTAAATGCGGTAATAATAAAAACAAAAAAAAAGATCTATTGGGGTTTGAGAAGGTGAAGGGGACTCAGAACGAAAGTCAGCAGCGCTGCGCAGGAGAATGCGCCAGCCAGAACCGATGTGTGCGTGTGTGTGTTTTTTGTGTATATAGAGAATAGTCGTATGGAAAAAAAAATAGATCTCGGTTCGGCTTTGCAGATGAACAGAAAGAGCCGTGAAACGGAGAACACCAGACGGAGACAGGAGGAGGAGACCACAGCGCTACCTTGCACCTTTTTTGTGAGAGAGTGTGTGTATGGGACGGTGCAGAGAAAGCGTTAGCATTGAAAGAAGAACGATGCGTCAAGTAAAAGAAAATGTGTCACAAGCGTGTCTTGATCACCCTCCGAATCGATCTCGACGACTCTTCGCTGCCGTCTTATCACCTCTTGCACGTAATGCGTCCATGAATGAGAAAGCGCCAGACACACTTATGGCCTTTTGTGTGGACCTCAGCAGCGATAAACCTCGGTTCCTGCTGCATGTTGCCTCGCACCGCTGTCAGCACTAATGTCGCACAACACGTGTTTGCCAAGCCGTTGCTCTACTGCCAACCGCAACACAACAAGACGCATCCAGTGGCATTAAGCCCAAGCAATAAGAATTGAACAGCAATTTTTCTTTCTCTTTGAGCACCGTGACGTGCTAGTCAGACTTGATAAAAAAGCGACATGAAGACGGGTATGTGAAATGGCGGATTGCCAGTGGGGAAGAGAAAAAAGAAAGCCGGAGGACAGGGACCGCCAACCACACAGCGCACACACGCACAAGGCAGCCCTCACTCCTCCTTAGAAAAAAATGCACGTGCGCAACCAGACATCGGGCATCCAGAGCAGCCGACATGCGGCTCTCCAGCAGCCCCCATGAAACATAAAGAAGAGACGCAGAATAGGTAGTGAACACGCACAGATAACAACAAAAAATATATATGAAAGAGCGGCGATGAGGCTGTTGAAAGAACACTTCCAACGGCTCTCTGCGGAGCCACACGGCCCTGAATTGAAGAAGTATAAAAACACCGGGGACACGGCAATACAACTGCCGTGCTGCCGAGACACTTCACATAGAAGTATAATAATAAAAGCGAGTAGACTCGCACTCCTTCTCACAAGCGGAAGCCCTTATGCGCGTTCTCGTTCTTCTTGTTGAAGTACACCTCCTCGACCATCTCTCGCTGCCGCACGCAGTCCACACAGACGCCATTGCCTTCCTTCTGCCGATCGGAGTTCCACTTGAAGGTGTAGGCAATGCCGGCCACTGCGAAAAAGAGGGTGATAGGCAGGAAGTAGTTCACCACACGCGGCAGCGAACCGCGACGGGCGCCCATCGCGGCCATCCGCGGCGTCGTCGCATCGGGATTCGGACCCGCGTTCAAGCCAGGAATCTTCATTGCAGCGCTATTCCCTTAAACAGAAGAACACCCAAGCGCACACTGAATGGGAACGAGAAGACAGTGAGGTGCTATTATTTTTTTCTCTTTTATCGTTGCGTATCACGCTGCTGTGCCTGTACACCACTCTCTGTATGTGGGTTGCCGCAGACTCGCGCGCTGCTCTCTGGTGGTGTTGACTAAATAAAAGAGATTGAAACGTGACGTATGCTCACGAAACGATGCACCACTCATCGAGAAGTCAGAGTGGCCAGGAATGAGGAAGAGTAAAAAAGGAAGAAGTAGAACATAAAGAGGAGAGGGGGAAACGTTAGCAGAGAAAAATAGCACGTAAGACACACAGCCGCCTTGTCATCGCCTACTTGCCACAGAATCGATGAAATCTTGTGCTCCATGAGAACGAGCGAGTGTTCGCCCTTTAACAACAAAAGAACAGCCCATGCTCTCCACTTGCCAGCAAATAAGGTCACGGAGAAGGCGGTGTAAAGGCACAGTTTACGCATTTGCCACGAAACCACGCTTCATTAGATGGAGAGAACAACAGCCTCTTCCTTTTCTCTCTCTCTCTCTCCCGTGCAGCTGGACACATTCACACACGCAGCGATCAACAAGGTCTCCTGTCGTGCCGCGGTCAATAACCGTTAATGTCGGATTCGCTTAGTCATCTTTTCCTTTTTTTTTGTAGCGCACTTCAACATGATGCGCAAAATTATAGCGAGATAATTTTTTTTTCTTTTTCGAGCCGTTAACACCCACGCGCGCGTGCGCACACCCGCAGCTTTCGCACCCACACGCACGTCTGTGAAGCAACCATTTTCTTTTTTTCGTTAAACAAACACTCAGAGGAAAAAAGAGGTGGGGTTGGTGTATAAATAAAATAAAGCCCTTGAATAAGGCAAGATACAAAATAAATCGAGACAAGAACAGATGCCAGCCATTTTTCCCTCCGTTGTGCTGAGTCGCGCTTCTCCTCACTCTTGCTCGATTTCCTCCGTGTGTGTTTCTCTTTTTCCTTTTTTTTTTAGGCATCGCCTTCAACACAGTGTGTGTAAAGAATGAAAAACAAAAAAGGAGAATGGAGAGTCTAAAGCGTCGAGCAAACAAGACACAGAGAGATGGTAGGGTAAACAAGAAGGCATGCGTTCTGTTTTGTCTTTCAGCAACGATTCACCAAAGGAAAGAAAAGAGGGGGAAAATAAAACTATTGCGCCTTGATGAAAAAGCTGAGGAGAAGTGGGGTCAAGGTGCACTTGCAAGCACGCACATGCAAAAACAAACAGACACACCACGTCGAACACGGAAAGAAAGTAATAATAATAAAAAGTCGAGAAATCAAAAAAGTGACGCTACAAAGCAACGGATGAGAGAAGGACAGACAAAGGGCAAGGAACGAGCCGGAGCGCCTCCGCTGCGATCCATCTGTGCTGCGTATCGAGCGTCTACGAATATTGGCATTGAAACATAAGTGGAGCTCATTTCAGAACCTTTTGATGTGTGAGCCGGCATTCCCCTTTCACCCAACCGCCTCTTTGTTTTTTGTTGTATAAGTTTCTTTTTTCTCTTAAGCTTTACGGGGGAGGAAAAGAGAGAGGGGAGGGCATGGGGTACTTTTTGTCCTTTTTTTTTTCATTTGGCCAAAGCAACACAAAAAGATGAAAAGAATCAGAAAAATAACGCGAAGAAAATAAAAAGAGGTAATAATATGTTTTCTCTCGTCGTATCAGTTAGGAGTGTGCGTTGGCGTTAGTGTGTGTGTGAGAGCACTGTGTGCGCTATGTGTGCGTGTGGGTATACGTGTCGGTGTGAAAGCTTGTGCATGCGTGCGTGTATCGGTGGCGCCACCGCCTTCTCTTCCCTTGGTCCCCTCATCCCTCTCGTGCCTATTCTGAGCCGTTGGCTTCACAAGCACTGCTTTTTCTTCTTCCTTTGTTCTCGCTCTAGTTGGTGAGGTGGATCAGGCTGGGCTCGTAGTCCTCTGGCGCCTCAAAGCCGAGCATGTTGATGAAGGTGGCCGTCACATTGGCCAGGCCCGCCATGGGCAGGTCGTTGCGCATCGCTACACGCTCGTCAAGCCCCGCGCCGCCAATGTAGACGGGCACCGGGGCCAGCGTGTGCGAGGTGAGCGCCAGCACCTCGCCCTTCTCGCCCTTCAGCGGCTTGCCCTTCTTGTCGCGCTGGGCCATGTCATCGGAGTTGCCGTGATCGGCCGTCACAAGAAACACGCCGTTCACGCTGTCCACCGCAGCGGCCAGCTTCGCCAGCGACTCGTCCACCGCCTCGACGCCAACGATGGTGGCCGCCAAGTCGCCGGTGTGGCCGACCATGTCACCGTTGGGGAAGTTGATGCGCACGACGTCGTACTTGCCGCTCTTCAGGGCCTCGATGGCCGCCTCGGTGATCTCCGCCGACTTCATCTTGGGCTTCTCGTTGAACTGCACGCGGTCGCTTGTGATCTCGGTGAAGGTCTCGTGCTCGGCGTCGACCTTGCCGCTGCGGTTGCCGTTCCAGAAGTACGTCACGTGGCCAAACTTCTGGGTCTCGGAGCAGGCGAAGATGTTGACGCCGGAGCCGCAGAGAAACTCCTCGCTGACACGCGTCAGCTTCGGCGGCGGCACGAGGAAGTTGTTGGGGATGCCGAGGTCGCCGTCGTAGCGCATCATGCCGGCGTAGCGGATCTTGGGCACGCGGACGCGGTCGAAGACGTTGAAGTCGGCCTCCTCGAAGGCGCGCGACATCTCAATCACGCGGTCGCCGCGGAAGTTGTAGCACAGCACGGCGTCGCCGTCCTCGATGGTGCCGTTGGGCTTGTCGTTCTCGTCGACAACGACGAAGGGCGGGTAGTACTGGTCCGTCACCTTCGGGTCCTCCTCGCGGTAGGTGGTGATGGCCTCCTTGGCGCTGCTGAAGTGGCGGGCATCGCCCAGCACCTGCGCACGCCACCCGCGCTCGACAATGCTCCAGTCGGCGTTGTAGCGGTCCATCGTGACAAACATGCGGCCGCCACCGCTCGCCACACGCGCGTCGCAGCCATCCTTGCGCAGCTTCTCCAGCAGGGCCTCCAGCTCCTCGGTGAAGCGGAAGGAGGAGCCGTCCGGCACGTCGCGGCCGTCGTACAGGATGTGCACGCGGATCCGCTTCGCGCCGTCCTTCGCGGCGTGCTCGATGACGGGGTAGAGCTGGTTGTCGCGCGAGTGGACGCCGCCGTCGCTCAGCAGGCCAATGAAGTGCAGCGTGCTGCCCTCGTTGCTGAAGGCGCCGTGAAGGTAGCGGTAGCCCTCGCTCGTGAAGATCTCGCCGCTCTTCAGCGCATCGTCCACGAGGGACGCACCCTGCAGCGCCACGCGACCGGCGCCGAGAGCGTTGTGGCCGACCTCGCTGTTACCCATATCGGCATCCGTGGGCAGGCCGACCGACGTGCCGTGCGCGCGGATGGAGCGGAAGTGCTTCGCGTTGCTGCGCATCTTGTCCATGAACGGGGTCTTGGCCATGTGCACTGCGTCGTAGTCGTCCTCCGGGCCGATGCCGACGCCGTCCATCACCACCAGCAGCAGCTTGCGGCGAGGCAGCTCGTTGTGAAGCTTCAGGGAAAGCTTGGACATGGTTCTGGAGAGAGGGAGAGAAAGAGAGAAAGATTTGAAATGTTTAGTGGTTTTTTGATGAAGAAAGACTTTTTGTCTGTGTGTGTGTGTGTGTTGCGCGGATGTCTGCTGATAATCGTGGTTATTCAACGGATGTCGTCGCAAGGCAAATATGTTTCTTTCTCTTTTTTTTTTAGTAGGTGACGGGTATAGAGAGAGAGAGCGAGAGGGAAGATACAAGGGTAAATAACGGGGGTGCTAAATACGAGTAAAGAAGCTGAAATAACGAAGTGTTATACTAGAGGTGAAGTCGCCAGGGCGTACCGATACACGAGAAGAGACGTTGGCGATGGAGAAAGTGGGAAAGGGAATAGAGAAGGGAGGAGAGAGAGAGAGAGAAGTGGTGAGTGAGGCTCGCCTCGAGTACTACGGCACTGGTGAGAGGACAGACAGAAAAGCCAACTACGTGTGTGCAAAGCTTGCACACCATCCTCTACCGCACTACAGCCCCTAGTGACGGCGACAAGTTCTACAGCACAATTTTTTTTTGTTAGTTCGTTTCTTTCATCGCTAATCAACTCTCCATATCTTGAAGAGAAGCCATCATGAAACCAATAGCGCGGCGAAGTAATTGACAGCTTAATTGGGTAGCGTCAAGAATTTCACATTCTCACAGACAAACAAACACACGTACCTCCACCAACACGCACGCACCGACTCGCATTCACAGGTGGCCAAGACTCACGCTTCGTCGTCGCTCGCTGCGGTGGCCAACGCGTTGATCTCATCGAGCTCAGCAGCCGCAGCCTCCTCCGCATTCACCGGCGGCGCCTCCGCTGCTGCGAGCTCGAGCGCAACGGCCGGCGCGGCGTCGATGATCATCTGCAGCGCAATCTTCTGATTCGTCGCGACAATCGTGTTCATTTCCCGCATATCGGCAAGAAACAGTGTGTCGCCGAGGCTCCACTCCGCCGGCATCAGCTCCGGCACCTGCTCGTTGTCCACGAAGCCCTTCTCGTAGAACTCGTCCAGGTAAGCACGCCAGTCGTCGTCGGGGTAGCCCTGGAAATCGATGCAGACCAAATAGCGCTCGCTGTTCACCACACGGCTGTGGCGCGGCTTCGCGATGTGCACGCGGCGGTACAAGAAGCACGAGAGGTACAGCAACGCACGGGAAAGGGGCGAGAAGGTGTCGAAGAGCTTCAGCACGAAGCAGCCACCGGGCCGCAACAGCTTCAGCGCCGCAAGCCACTGACCGTACAGAATCCTCGACGAGATCGTCTCTTGGTAGTTTGCCACTGCAAAGTCCACCGTGAAGCCGCCGTCCGCCACCACCAGCATCACCGGCGCCGTCACCGTCAGCGAAGCAAGACACTCCAGGTTGCTCAGCTTGAAGATGTCCCCCGTGCCGTCGAGCCCGTAGGTGCAGGTAAAGTACTTCGACTTAAGGAGGTGCGGATACCAATCGAGGCCGCTGACACCACCCAGCGTCATGCCGTAGCCGTGCATCCGCTGCCAGCCCTGCTGGCGACCGGACTGGAGGAGTGCCTGCGTGAAGGCGCCGGGGCCACCGCAGACATCAGCGAAGACCAACTCACGCGGCCGCTTTCGCGACTTTTCTGGCACCTGCTTCGCCAGCTCCGCCCACGTGCCGGTCGACTCCATCGACTCGAGCAGCTTGTGTCCTGCTCGGTTTGAAAAGTGCCGCTGGGCTCCGCTGACGGCGAGAGGGAAGAGTTTGTTGCGCGCCGCCGTGTACGTTGCTGCGGGAATGGCGTCGAGCTGCGTCTTGAGTTCCCACACTTCCTCGCGCAGTGTTGCCTGCTCCGCGTCGAAGGCGTCGCGCCAGTGGTGTTGGGGAAAGGGGCGGCCGCGCAGAGACTTGAGGGGCGGCAGCGGGGCGTCGGGGCTGCGGCGCAGGAGAAACTCGAGCGAGCGGTCCTCCACTGTCTGCGCCATCTTTGTTATTATTTGTCGTGTTGGAGTTCTTCGGGAAGTGGGGAAGGAGAAGATGACGCGCGTTTGCGTGGGAAAGATGGAGAGAAAGAGGGGAATAAGTGAGCGATGAGTTGCTTCAACAGAAAAACATATGAGAGAGGCGATGTACGACTGCATGTTCAGACTCATTGATTGCATGCTGAAAGGCTTGATAACTCGCTGACGAGAGCGCGCATCCAACGCTGAGCAAATCACCTCTTCTCCTTAATTTCTCATTCAGCGGCATTGACAGCGAGGCAGCCGCTGTGCAGCAAGAAAGTCAGCAGTCGTCGTCGTCACGCCTCTGCCCAACCTGCCTCCATGGTTGATGACACAAGAAGAGAAGACGGCCACGACACTGACACCGGCACCGCTCAAAAAACCCGCTCTGCAACCAGCAAGCAAGGGAGAAAGAGGCACACAGTCGGTTAAAAACAAAAAGGTTTGGTTTCTTCCTCGTTTAATAAAATACAAGCATGAGTCGTTAGCAATTTAATTTCATTTTCCTTCATTTGGGATAGTTGATGGCGACGGTTGTGTCGAATAGATGTCTCAAAGCAAGCACATAGAGAACGTAAGCGAACGTCAAAGCATACAGGTGGAACTCGGAGACCACGAGCGGACAAGGACAGCACTGCGGACACCATACCCCGCCTAGGCAGGAGCAATGCCCCTTCATCTTCCACGACAAGAAACACTCCTGTGGTGTTCTTTGTTTTTCCTTCCCTTTCTTCGAGCGGTGCATACTCTCCCTCCTCGCCACTCAACGAGCGAAGGAAGAAAAAAAGAACACGAAGGAACGTAAGAGGTCCGCAGACAGCAGCCCGGCTCTCTACCAGCGCCATCGGACACAGGCAGGAGTCGGGTAACGTACGCACTCGCACACGCACTCATAGGCGGTGTTCAGAAAAAAGGAGAAAACAAGGGAACGGAACAAATGGGGGAGGAAAGGAAAAAAACGGGGGGAGTTGGTGGCATCTGCAACGAACTCCCGCCCGCTGCACGCTCACAGACGGAAGAAGACAGCAAAAGATGCTGATTCCTGCTTCTTGACGACGTCTAGCTTACGGAGTGAAGAGCTTCTGGCGTGCAAAGAACTCGTCATCTGGCTCAAAGGTGCCAACGATCGGGTACTTGCTCTCGAACTTCGCGTCCCACTCGTTCAGGGTCTGCATGTGCTCCGGCGTGAGGTCGTCCCAGTTCGCGTTGGCCTCCTCCTCGCTGATCAGCATCTTGCCCAGGCAGCGAGAGGCTTCGCGGCCGGCAAACACGCTGTACGCCTTCCCAGGGCCGTAGAAGGCGGCCCCGCTGGTGCAGTCGTACACCTTGTTCTTGACGGACACATAGATCGGCTTGCCGTTCTCGCCGCAAAAGGCCGCCAGGTCCTTCGCAGTGAACTTCTTCATCTCGCCTGCCGGCGCACCCGGGGCGGAGGGGCTGGTCTTTTTTTTCGTCTCCTCCTCCTCGTCCTCCTCCGTCTTGGTGGGGGCCGAGCGGGACCAGAAGTTAAGCCAGCCCATTCCCAGATCAACAGAGTGTCGCAGCAGCTGCAGAAAAGGTTAGGAGATGGCAGAGTATGTGAAGTCCCTGCAAAAAGAAAAGAGAGAGAAGCAGGGAGATGTAGGCGGTAGCGGAACGAGGCGTAGACGCTGCCCCTGTCTGAAAAGTGGGGAAAGAGTAGCTTTTTTTTTGTTTGTGTGAAAAGGGAAAGTGAGGCTGCAGATGTGCGGAAAGACTGCAGTAAGTAACGTGCATGCGGCGTAACGCACAGCGAGAAAAATAGGCGAGAAGGAGAGAGAGGGAAATACAAACTCAGATACATATCGAGAGAAGTGTGGGGATATAATCTGTAGGATGGACGGTTTCCAACTTTTCCGCACGTCCATGAGCGCAGACTATTAGTGTTTTCCGCGCGCACGGCGTGCAACAGCCCACCGCGCAAGAGTCTGCTCCTATGAGAAACGCACCACACAGCTTGGGGCTTCGCCAAGAAGAGGAAGTGTGTCAGCTCAACCAAAAAAAAAAAAAAAATATTTTGACCTTCTGCATGTACGACAATCCACAAAAAAAAAAGGCTCGATTGACTTCTCAGACACAGTTGGTGTCGACGTTTTTCTCTGCTTTCTTTTTGGTATTCGGCTCCCTCAAAAGGGCACTACTGTACATCCGTGCAATACCTCTCTCCTTCACAAGCACTCTTCCCATACACACACACATTAGGCTCTGCACCGCCCCGAGTGGAGAGAAAACAGAGCGCCACGCTGCTTCTGAACACGAGCCGCGCTACGCTGTGGATGCGCTGTAGTTCTTCGCTAACGTATCCTTCAGCTGCAGACCGAAATCAAGCGCCTTGGCGTTCATAATGCCCTGCTGCTCAATGACCTTGCTTTCCCACTCCGCCAGCTCGGCCCGCTTGCGCTGCCGCAGCTCCTCCAGCTTGACGCGCAGCGCCTCGTTTTCTGCCTCCGCCTCCTGCACCACTTTCTCCATGGTCGTGTGGCGCTGCTGCAGCTGCTCCAGGTTCGATGCTGCGTAGGTCTTCATGAACTTCATCTTGTCATCCAGATCACGACTTGTCTGATCCGTTGCCACCTCCGTCTCGGCGATGCGACGCTCGAGTCCGGCAATGTCGGCGGTGAGGCGCAGGTCCTGGTCGGTGCTGATGGCCAGCATCTTCTCCACCGCAGCGCACTGCTGCATGAGGGACTCGAGCTGCTCCCGGCGGGCCGCGAGCACCTCCTCGGGAGAGAGGTTCTTCGCCGAGCGCTTCGGAGGCATTGGCTGAGCTACAAAGGTGTCTAAAGCACAGCCCTTCTTTTTTTTTCTTTTCAAGCTGTTTGCGGTTGCTCGCGACGAGGCTTGTGCGCCGAGAGTATCGAATACGCAATCAATCAAGCAGTCGGGCCGCAGAGTTTCGATTCCATCCGCTGCACGTAAGTGGTCAGTGGAGAACAACGTCAGAATCTGTGCAAAAAAAAAAGAAATGAGAAAAGGGAAAGAGACAGCAAAGATTGCAGAGCGCTGCAGCGCCATGGCACCATACGAGGTATGCAACGGAAAACCGCAGCTACGGCTCAGAGCTCCAGTAGACTCTGTCCCAAGAAGACAAGTTTAGTACTCAGTGCGACACGCAGAACAGCGCTTTTTTCTCATCCGGAGATAAAGCAGCTGCCACGATAGCGAGCAGGTGCGTGGTGATGTGTAGGCGAGCGGCTCCTCTCGCATGCCTGTCAATGCCGCTGCTGAAAGACGCAACAAAATAGGTTCGCTGCAATGCAGGATATGTCTTCTTTTTTTAATACCGGAGTCGGTGCAAAGACATCAAGGGGGAAAAAAAAACAGCAAAACTGTGTATAAATGTGGAAAAGAAAAATGGCAGCCTTATTAAACGCGCTGAGCCCCTAACATAGAGCATCTATTGGTTGACTTTTTTTTTTTTAATGAGTGTTACCTGCTGCACTTGATTCACTGCTTGAGATACAGCAGCCGCCGACGCCTCTGCGCTGGAAGCTGGAGAGGGTTAAAGAACAAAACAGACCGGAAAAGGGGGGAAAAAAGCGGAAAGACCACAACGACATCACCTCCTTCGAAAGCAGCGGAGAGAGACCACACACACACACGCATACAAGCAAAGACTCGAAAAGTTCCCGTCATCTAAGCGTTTAGTGAGCGGTCAGTAAAGACGAGAAATAAAGAAAAAGTGAGAGCAACAACACTATCCAGAAAAGCCACGCGACTCCTCCACTTTACTAAACGATCCGTTTTTTGTAGAATGGCCGTCAACGGTTGTGCACAATGTCGCGCACATCCATCAGGATATCCTCATGCTTCAGCGTGTACTTCAAGTTCTCCCAGACGGAGTAGCGGATAGGCGGGATGGTGCGCGTCTGCAGGCCGTCCTGGCTCGACACATCCTCAATCACACACTCATCTGCGCCGTTGTTCACCATGTACTCCTCGCTGCCAAAGCAGTACTTGTGCGCAAAGGCCACGAACATCATCTCTACGCAAATCAGCACGTCCTGCAGCGCGGCTGGCGTGTCCTCGGCCTTCCAGTAGGAGAAGGTCGGCAGCAGGCCGGCGGCGGAGATGACCTGGATGAGCAGCCCCTGCCAGAAGGAGAGGAAGATGACGGACTTCACACAGAGAAACTTGAGAAAGGCGTTGCGGCCCTCCATGAGGTCCTTGAGGCCGACGTAGAAGTACAGCAGTGCGGTGAAGGCCACCGTGATGGAGATGTTGTATGCGAGGTAGGTCCAGAAGGTGCCCTTGGTCAGGTCGAACATGCTCGTGCCCATCGCGTTCTTCGCGGTGAGGATGACGACGATGATCGTGATGAGCGGCTTCAGCAGCATGAACTGGAAGAGGCAGAGACGGCAGTTCTGTACAAACTTGGGGGTCACCTTGATTGGGTCGAGGTGGCAGAGGGGGAAGACCTGCGCGACGGGCGGCCGCTCCTCAATCATGAGCGTGCGGTAGACCGTGTCGATGCCGCCCATGAGCGCCATCATGAGCTGGAAGAAGGCATAAATGACGTAGCTCTCGTAGGTGTCGCGAACTAAGTTCAAGTACTCCGACACACCCGGCGCCAGCAGGCTGATCCACGAGATCATGGCGAAGATGGGCACCATGAAGAGGATGCGGACGATCTTCGTCTGGCATTCCGGGTCGGAGAAGCAGGTGAGGTGCTCGAGAATCTGAAAGAAGGAGAGCAGCGTCGCGAAGATGGCGCAGTAGCCGGCGACGAAGGAAGGCACGACGCTCTGCTTCTTGAGGACGGTGGAGAGCAGGAGGTAGATGAGCAGCAGCAGCCCCACGACGCAGGCGAAGGTGCCCACCCAGTAGTACATCCGCCGCCGCTCCGTCTTCCACCGCTGAAAGACAGAGAAGAGACTCATTGGCGACTAAGAGGTGCGGTGAACGAATAAAAAACAGAGAGAAAAGGTATAGGAGTCAACGGGAACGACGGCTGGATGTTCAGAACAAGAGAAGGTGAGAACCAAAAAAAAAATGGGGAGAAATAAGTACGAAAACCACTCAGCACGAAACGGTGAGAAGTGGTGGGTTGAACGTCGGGCCTGCAACACCGCAACCGCCGCGTTTTGGACTGCAGTGATGAGAGCAATAGAGGCTTCTATGTGTGAAGATCCTTTACAATAAAAACAGAGAGGTGAGAGGAAGAGAGGTGAGAGGAAGGTTAAGGGCAAGTTGGTTTAATTAGTCGAGTCGCCTTTGCTTTAGGCACGTGGTGTCTTTCACTGTTCTGTGCATGAGACAGCACAGGATCGGTGAGTTGTGAAAGAAGTAAAGTGCTCAGCACGCGCCAAAAGCACACGTCTCCCCTAACTTGTACCTTTGCCTTCCACTTTATTATCCTTCCTTTATTTTGCCTGGAGTTCCGATATATGCGGGCTGCAGAACGCCAGCTCGGTCAGTTGCAGCGCACCACAGCAGTCAGCAATGGAACAGCGTTTCACTCACCTTAATAAAGCAGATCAACACAGCAACAACAGCGGACGTTTGTCACTGTTCCCGCAGGCTACGAGGGAATCAAGTCGAACAGGCTCAGCGCCAGCTCACGGGCCAGCTGCTGTGCGGTACTCACGGGAATCCAGCAGTGGTAGGAGCGGTGCCGCTGCGCGGCGACAGGGGTCAGCAGCCCCCACGCCACGAAACCCTGCACGTACTGCAGCGCGGCACTCGCGGTGGTGAACTCGAGAGGGTCGATGTGCGGCACACACATGCGCAACATCGCGTCATAGAGGTAAGCGAGACGCTGCACCGTGATGATATGTGCCGAGGCACTCAGCACGGCTGCCTTGTGCGACTGCCCCTTCGCTTCGTGCTGCGCGGATTTGCGCTCGCTGCCGTGCATGTGACCAAAGACTTGGCGCTGCTTCGACTTTGGCACCGCACCGCCGTAGAAAGCAGCGAAGGCGAGCAGCACAGCAGAGTAGCCGAGGCGCTTCAGCGCAACCACAAGCGCATCCTGCGCACCACCCCCACTCGTGCTACTGTTGGCAGCCTCTCCGCCTCCGCCCGTGGCAGCAGACGCCGTGCCGCCATCGTTTCTGTGCTGTCCCCACGCAGCAGCGAAGTGGCGAGCGTCGAGGCGTCTCTCCTCTGCTCCGTGTGCCGGGAAGGCTTCCAGAAGGAGGGGCGGGAGGAGTTGGTAGACGCGCTGGAGGAGCAGGCGTACGTCACGGCTCACGACGGAGGAGCGCATGGGCTGGCGGGTGGCGTAGTACGTGAAGGCCTCGAGCACCACACGCTGCACCTTGTCAGCACTAACCGTTATTGTTGACGGTGGCGGGACGTCTCCCTCTCGACCCATCCCCTCTTCTCCCTCCGCCTCCTGCTCGGTCGCATCGGCGCACACCGCTCGCTCCGCTTCGTACTGCCGTCGCAGCCACTGCACGATGCTCAGCGGCTCCGGCCGAGCAACAAAGTGAAAGCGGTGGCAGTTGGCCAGCCGCAGCGGCAGCTCCGATACCATCCAGAGCACGATGAGCCGGCTCTGCGCCACGGGAGAGCGGAGGCAGTGGGAGAGCCACAGATTCATCTCCTCTGCTTCGTAGTCTAGCACGTCGGCGTCGTCCACGACCAGGTGTAGCTCTGAGCCCTCTGCATGTCCCTCGAGCCACTGGATCAGCGAGGCGCCAAACTCCAGCGGTGTGCACTCGTAGCTGAGCCGGCGTACTCGGTTCGTGGAGTGCAGGCGCCGCATCACGTACCGCAGCAGCGCGTTCGACACGCACCGTGAGCCGACGTACTCGAGACAGAAGGTAGGCCGTGTCTCTGCGTCGCTGCGGTGCAGTGCCTTGAAGCGACGCTCACGAGCAACAAGGTAGTCGAGCACGAGCGTCGTCTTGCCGCTGCTTGGAGGACCGACAACGCAGATGTAGCCGGAGCCGAAGAGCAGGCTGGCATCTAGCTCGTCACGGAGGTCCTCCATTGCTCAAAAAAGCATCTACGCGTCTCTTCTCTTCTATCTCTCTCTTGTGTGGAGAGTCAAGTTGCGTTGGTTTTTGACACTCAACACGAGAGATTCTGTGCGAATGTATATATGTGTATGAGATCTATGAAGAACGGAATTGCACTTAACTGTCGCCTCTCTTTGCTGCCTGCCGAAGGTCAGCCGTAGCGGGTTCCTGTGCGGTAAAGTGGCACGCAACGAAGCACAAGGCGGAATGGGCTAAGAGCCAAGTATGAAAAGAAAAGACAGAGTTTAAAGAAGAGGGCGTGGAAGTGGCATCGCTTTTTGGAGCAGTTGTACAGTATGGATGCTGCGTTGGAACACCTTCTGATGCGGCTGCAGACAGAGAGAGAAGAAAGAAAGAACACCGAACACACCGCAGTCTAGCGTATAGAATCGCAGCAGCTCCTTCTTCTTTATTTATTTTCCAGTAGCGCAGGTAGCACACATGACGTTCAAGCAGCCTTGGCAACCACCGCTACACGACTCCCTCCTATTCATTTACATCTCGCACTCTCTCTGTTATAGACTCTCAATCATTTACATTAAGCATCAGAGCTGCAAGTGCTCCGCTGTGAGAAAGAAGAGAAAAAGCACTAAAGAAGGAGATTCAAAACATGCAGACGCACGCCTGCCACGCAAAGAGCAGCCACAGTTGGCCTTCACAAACAAACAAACAAAAATAGCAACAAGCAAAGTACTCACCGCTCATCGAACACAAGCAACTCTACGGCATATCCTTGTAGGCCTGCGTGTAGTTCCACCGGTTCGTCTTGAAGTGTCGTCGCTTGCTAAAGCGGTTGCGGGCATCAGCGGCCGCCTGGTGCGAAGGGTGAAAGCGCTTGTCTCGCATGAAGCGGTGGCGGAACTTGTGGCCGCAGAACCAGTGGGCAATGAAGTTCACATTGGTGGGCCGGAAAAGCATCCAATTCGCTGTGGTTGGGCGGAACGCCATCCAATTCAGCGCTGTGGGGCGGAAGAGCATTGCTCGGATGGTGTGTTCCCTACAAAAAAAAAAGGTTCGATGAGTCTGTTCAGGCTGCGAGTGCGCACCCTCAGAGAGCTCCGCCAGAGAGGGACGAGGGAGAGAGAAACGCTCGTTTTCTTGTGTTAATTGACACGTGCGGTGTAGGCGGTAGAAAAAGTCAAGAGAAGAGCAATAAAAGGCGGAAAAGACGGAGGCATCTTCCTGCATTGTTCACTGTCCACTTCGACAGTCGAAAGTGGAAGGAGAGGAGCGGGCAAAGCACTCCGCCTTTGCAATCAAAACGAGCACTCTAACGAGACGAGGCCTACAATTGATACGTATCGCGTCTGCTAAGCGCTCACACAACACGCCAACAACGCCGTCCTCTCCGAATGCTCAGAACTAGTTAAAGGCAGGTCTCTACCTCCGCGAATCTTTCTTTTCACTATTACTTTGAACAACTTACTTCTATTGTATGCAACTGCGCACACCGGATCTCTATGCACCAAAATCCCGTCTTCTCGTCTATACTTCACAGTCAAATAGGAAGCGGAGCTACTGCTGCTTGATGAGCTTCATGACGCCCGCAACAAACGCCTCGAGGTGCAAAATCGGCTTTGTGCCCAGTTTCATGTTGTGGTCGTAGGTGGCCGCCAACTGGATGAGCGCCGCTTGGTGCTTCGGCGGCACCGCAAGTAGGAGACTGTCCAGCAGTGTCTTGAGGATCGTCTCACCCGAGATGCATTGGGCAAGAAGGTCGTAAAACTTCAGGCGCACCTCGTGCAGCTTCTTCGGTGTCTGCTCCGCCAAGATGTCGTGTGAGATCTCGTCCAGGAACAGCTTCCAGTCCGCCTGTGGGATGGCGGCACCGTTGCCGCTCCAGTCCACCTTCGTCATGGCCGACGCCTCCAGCATCAGCAGTCCGCGGCGCAGGTTGCCATCAGAGCGCAGCGCCAGCGAGTTCAGAAAGGCCGGCGACGGCATCGGCCGCGACTCGCCCTCGCACACGTGCTGCACCGCCAACGCCAGGTTGTCCTTCGAGTGCGCCGCGACGCGGATGCCAAGACAGCGAGACCGCAGCGGGGGGATCAGCCGCGATGTGGAATTGCAGATGAGCACCAGTCGGCACGTCTTCATGTACTTCTCCATGGTGCGGCGCAGCGCGTGCTGGGCACTGCGGCTCATCTTGTCCACCTCGTTCAGCACCACCACCTTGTAAGGCACGGCCTTGGCGCTGCTGGCGGTTGTGTGCAGCGGCACCGTCTGCGCAATTTCGCGAATCATCTGCATCACAATGACACGGTCGTAGTTGCCGGCGTCGGAGGGGTTGATGTCGATGTGGTGCGGCGAGCTCAGCGTCGCGATGTCCACCACCTTGCTGTCCGACACCTGCACGCTTTTGTGTTCGAGGCGCACGGAGTAGACGCTAGGGCCGTAAATCTCGTGCAGGACGGCCATCGCACGCGTCTTCTTTCCGCTGCCAGAGGGGCCGTAAAAGAGGAGGTGGGGGAGGTCCTGCGCCTTGGCGAGGCGGCCGAGGACGTCGTTCAGCTCGGGGTAGAGCTCCACCTCCTTCAGCGTCTTCGGGCGGTAGCGGTCCACCCACAGCATCGCGATATTCCACTTTATTTGTGATTTTTTGAAAGTGTGTGCCTCGACAGGCTTCTCCTGCTCAAGCGGGAGGTGCAGCGCCGCGACGGTTGTGAAGACTGTCGATAAATTCCCTTTACTTGTTCTTAACGGCAGATGGCCTCTTGTCCTCTTCTCTGATGACTTAATCCTATGAAAGCCAAAGGCAACACTAAGAAGGACAGGAAGAGAGAGAGGCGCGAGTGGGGTGATGGTGGAAAGAATTATTGAATGAGCCTTCGAGACATTTGTGGCGTTGGCTGGCACACACACACACAAAGAAGTAGGTACATCGAGGAGGGTGGCTGCTAATTTGCTAGCTTTTAATTCCCTTCTAATTCTTCCTGTATCGTAACCTGCAGCACCTTCTGACGTACTCGTTGTCGCATTTGGATTGCTTTCTGCTGCATTACACTCACGCTGTAGTCAAAGGATAGAAAGAGGTGAGAGGGAGAAAGAGAGAGGGACCAACAGATCCAGAAAAAAAAAGTCCAAAGCGTGCCTCGTAGAAGTGGTAACTCCTAGCAAGGCAACGACACCCCAGAGAAAGAGAGAAAGAAAAAGACTAGCAACAAAAAGAGGTGAGAAAAAAGACTGTCTCTTCTCTTGCCACGAGTTGCTTTCCGGCGCTGCCGTCACGCGGACCAACAAACAGCGCGTTCATTGCCCTGTCTACCAGCCTTTGCTGATCATGAAGGAGGTGGTGAGCTCGATGCCGAGCCACACCGAGGCGTTGGCAGGAGCGGAGCGCATGATGCAGGCGGTGTACCCCTTGTAGAACCCCCGCACTCCCTTCGCCTTGTAAGTTTCACGGATAACATCAGGAATCGCCACCTTGGTGCGCGACGCCTGCACCCGTGTCTTGACAAAGTCGCACGGGTAGTTGCTCGTCCAGAAGCACAGGCCAGCTACCACGCCGCTCAGCATCGGCACGACCACCTCACGGCCAGTGCGGGTGGAGGCGAGGTCCGATTCTAGCAGTGTCGCGCGGGCGGTCTGGTAGCCCATGAAGTAGAAGGGCAAGCCAATGAGACGCGACATGAGGGTGGGGGTGTAGCCCGAGAGGATGCCCCGGTACCCCTCCGTCTGGATGATGCGACGCAGGCACGACACCGGCCCCGTAACGGTCGACGACTCGCTGCCGCCCTTGCCGATCATCTGCAGCTGCACCTTCACCTTCTCCACCGGCGCCACAGTGAGCACGTAGAGCGGCGCCGTCAGCTGGGCGGCAACGGCGGTGCGCCACAGCGGCAGCGGCGTCCTGCGGTCGTGATCGGCCGGCGTCATGTAGTTGTTCATTGTCTGGTTGAGACTGAACAGGATGGAGTTCTGAAAGCCGCAGAAGAGCAGGGGCGGGGTGACGCCGCGGTAGAAGCCCCGGAGACCCTCCTCGGCCCACGTGTGGCGCACACAGGAGGAAATAGAAGGGAAGAGGCCATTCTGCACGCGGGACTTGATCGTGTCGAAGGGGTGGCTCGAGGCGGCCTGCATGACGCCGCCGACCGTGCCGCCAGCGAGACGGCGCAGGATGCGGTGATAGTCCTCGGTGGCGCTGGTCTGGGCGGAGGTGGCGGGTGCCGCGGCGGCAGGCGCAGCGGACGAGGACGTCGCCATGAGAGAAAGCTGAAAAAAAAAAGGGGGGGAGAGCTGAAGATCCCACAGAGGAAAATCTCAGTCGACTCCGCTATGTGACGCAAGATGAGAAGGAGGGGAAGAAGAAGAGGAGTTAGAAGAAAAAGTGAGTTAAAGTGCAATAGCCTTAATTAGCAGATCATCAATAATGATCGAACTATTCCGACCATGCACGGATTCATTGTAGTATCTTTCTTTTTCTGTATTGCTCGTTTATCTTTTCTCAGCTGTATGCCATATCAATCAATAAAGCGACCTCCGTCCCAGTGAACCAAGTCAGCGCCCGCATCTCGCGGCCCATCCAAGTCACGACGCCCAACAGCGGTGGCGCTCGATGAACGCGCAATCTCTCAGCCTCGCTCCCAAACGCCGAGCGTAACCGGCCGCCGCGCCGCAACACACAGGGCCACTCCGGTACGGCCGACATCCGGGACGCGTCGCAACCGCTGCGCATCATCCAGCCAGAGGTCCAGCAGGTCTCCACTTAAGCAACTTCACCACGTCAACCGGCCGCACACCATCACGACGGCGGTAGCACCTCTGGCTCATCCTCTCCCTCCTAACGCTACGGTGCAGATCCCTCCTCCTCGAGCAGGCACTTAGGCACGTCGCGTGGCTCAATGACGACGTAGCGACCTTCCTCGAGACGCACTCCAGGGACGAGTGGTTCCCGCCCATCTGGCTCTTTCAAGAGGTGAAGAAGCCCTCCGACATCACACTGAAGAGAATCACCAGAGGAACTTAAATAGACCACAGCCCAAGGACGCAGGGACTGACGAACGGCGGTGGACTCATGGTTCGAGTCGTAGCTCCGTATAGAATCGAAAACGTGGAGAGTAGTCAACACATCATAGGCGAAGCCATGCTGGACTGGCAACTCGTCGTGATACGAGACACTATCCTCGACGTCGCATATCGCATCTGTAACATATACGCTCGACCCCAACACTCCACTCCTTTAGACGGGTGGCTTGCCGATCTTGTGACAAAGTACCAACCGGACATCATTGGTGGCGACTTCAACGCACGTTACTCATGCTGGTCCGTTAGTGCCGACATCCGAGATTTGGAAGCACTGGCTCGTGCAAAAAAGATACTCGCGTGGACCTTGTCTTCCCTCTACCGGAGGTCACACTCAGACACAGTCCCCTTGCGCACGACGATCTCACAAACGCCGATGGATTTCTTTTTGCTTAGCCCGCGTGTCCGCCCCACGAGGCACACGGTCTTTGTCTTCCCTCCGCAGAGGGATGGCAACCACGTGCCCAACCCCAGCGACCACTATCCGGTGGCGCTGGTTACTCCAGACGCCCATCATGGCAGGCAGGTGTGAAGGCAACGGCGGATCCGCTGGTCCCTCACCAAGGGCGATCATCTGCGCCGCTCAAGCGCCGCCATATCTGGTGTTGTCAGCGTGGAGAGAGCTGTATGGCGTCATGCAGAGACTGCCTGAAGCTTCTTCCACGCTCGCCGCTCGTCCTCCGACACTACGTGGCCTCTCTCTCTGCAACCCGTCTCCACCCGATCCGGTTGAAGATCAAGCAGGCCGTTCTGCTCCTTCAGCTCCGAATCGGGTGTCGGCCAAGTTTGGGGGTCGGGACTTTAATCCGCTCTGCTGGTGCTTCGTTCGTTTCCCCGCGATGTCGCAAGAAAGTCCGCACGGAGCATGCCGGAGCCGTGCAACACATCCTGAGTTGCGGAACGATGGACGGGGAGTGTCTACAACACTGGCTACACGCTGGTGAGGTGACGATACTTCGGGGTGTGATCAAAGTGGCTCTGACCTTTCTTCTCGCGGACAGAGTAGCGGTTAGACCCCTACCGGACCTGTCACAGAATCTCCTGGCGCCACCCGAGGGGCTGGTCGAGTCCCTGTCGGAGCCATCACTGACAGGGTCGGATGACCAAACTTGAAGCCGGTCGGTCGTATTTTTTTACCTTACTATTTCCTAGCCGCTCATTGGCACTTCAAGACTGATGAGAGATGAGGTGCAAAGTGGAAGAAAGAGAGGTTCACGGACAAAAGAAGGCGTCGTGTGGCGCGGGGCACGGAGAGTTGCAAACCTTTCTCACGCTGAGCAGCAAGGAGAAGGTAACCTCATTTGATTTCATGACGCACTCGCACGCGTTTTGCTCCGACAAACACGAAATTCTCAATGCACACTCTCTGCTCCGCGCTCATCCGCAGTCGCGCCTCAGCGTCGATGCCAGCTCACTCACCACTGCTTCAACCTCTGGAAGCAAAATTTAACTATATTTTATTTTTGTTTTGAGAAAGCTCTAGTATACATGGTGCCATTCATCAGGCAAAGAAGTAGAGTAACAAAAAAAAATAAGGCGACGCGTGACGGCGATCAAGTTGCACTGCCTTTTTTTACATCGCGTAGCGCCTCGCCCGCGCTCACTTGCGCTTCACGAAGGTGCGCCGGCGGAAGAGATCGGCGTGGTTAAGCATCTTTCGGCCAATCGGCGAGAGGCAGACGTCTTCAAAGGAGACAGTCGTGGCGGCACCAAAGAGCAGCCGCAGCGTCACCTTGCTGCACGGGTCTGCTTGGTTCATCGCGCGTGCATTTGTGGCCTTGAGGTGACAGAGCACATCCATCTCCTCCAGCGTCAGCCGCCCACCAGCCTCGGGAGGCGAGAGAAGCTGGAAGGCCTTCTGCGCTCCACGCACAGGCTGCGGGTCGGCGCAGAGAAAGCCGAGCAGCACAAAAGGGTCCACCGTGTTCGTCTTGGGGTCGCAGAAGGTGCACCACAGCACACGGGTGTACGCCTCGAGCCGCAGGTCGTCGAGGTGGCGGTCGTAGAAGAACGGGAGGTCGAAGAAGTGCTCCTCGGTGAGGGGATCGTAGCCGAGGTCCCTGCGGGTGTCCACGAGATCCTGCAGCGTCATCTCGGGTAGTCCCGCCGGTGCTGCGCGCTGGCTCTTCTGCGCACTCGAGGCAGCTGAGGGGGATTGGTTGGCAGCGGGTGCCGGCACCACCCACAGCAGGAGGTGCACCACCAGCTCGCGCCAGTCGAGAAAGCCGCAGCGGTGCGGGTCGAAGGCGTGGAAGAGCTCTTCGCAAGACTTGGTCACCATGTGCGTCGTGTCCAGCCGCGTCGCGACGGCCTCGGCGTAGTCGCCCTCTCGCACCAGCACCAAGAAGTCCAACCGGCTCAGCTGGTAGTCGGGGGCGACGCAGCGGAAGCACCCGATGAGCTCCAGCAGGCGGGCGGCGGGCAGGCCGGGGTGCAGCAGCAGCTGGGGGTCTCGCAGCTGCGACGCCAGCGGCACGTCCGTCAAGAAGCTGCGGTGGGGCGGGGCGGTGCCGCTGCCGTAGAGACCGCCGCGTTGGTGCGGCGGCGCGTCGGCCGACCCGGTGGATGGGCGGGTGGGGCGGGAGAGGCCGTCCGAGACGGTCGCAAACGTCGTGCAGCCGAGGTGCATCTTCGGGCTCTTCTCCTCCGACTCGACGCAGCCGCGCAGCGTGTAGACGGCGGTGTTGACGGCGGCCGCCTCCTTCGCCATCTGCGCCACGAGCGACGCCTCGAGGTAGCTGCGGCGCTGCTGGGCGTGCGTCTCGGCCTCGCGCAGCAGCGTCTGCACGCAGGTGTGGACGGCCGCCACCCGCGACGCCGTCACCGCCCGCTCCGCCTCCATCAGCTCGAGGCACTTCGCCGTCACGTGCGAGAAGTGCGCCGTGGCTGCCCCGCTGGCGCTGCTGCTTGCCCCGCTGCCGCCGCCACCGCCGGTGCGCTTCTGCCCCTTGGCCTGTGCGTCGAGCATTCCCTTGAGGCGGTCGGTGACGGAAGCCACTCCGCTCAGCACGCCCTGCACGGCGTCGCCGAACTGCTCCTCCACCGACTTCTCCGAGAGCTCCTCGGCCGCCTTCCCGTGCGTCTTCTTCGACGCCGTCGCGCGCTTCTCCTTGGTGGAGCGAGCAGAGAGGTTCGCCGACGAGGGCACGGCGTCGGCTGACATTGCCGATGTGTGGGCGGTGCGGTCCGCTGGGTTGATGACGAGCGCCGGCATGTCGATCTCCACTTCATCGAAGGCGAGCGGCTCACCCGTCGTGACACTGAAGAAAAAAGTGAAGAGGTGCAGCACGAGAAGGAAGCGGTCCGCCTCGCACTGCAGCAGCCGCATGAAGTCCTGGCACACGAGTGTCTCCCAGCCGGCGAGGAAGCTGGCCGGGCTGCAAAGTGCGTCGATGAGGCCACGCGCCTCGGCGTCGCGGAGCTCGATGCAGTGATGCAGTGCGTCGTCGAGGTCGTCGAGGGAGAGGTGCAGCTCCGCCTTGCAGGCCGCCTGGGCACGCAGCTGCGCCGGCACTGCGTCCAGGCAGTTCTGGTAGCGCTGCAGCATCATTTGCTTGTCATCCGGGCGGGACCAGTACGCGGCCACCTGCTCCTCTGTTCCGTTGAAGTATTCGAGCAGCAACTTCGTCAGCTGGGTTGTGCGCTGCCACAGCGCGCCGTACTCCTCCTCGTACTCCTCGGTGAAGTCGGCCACCGCCTGGAGCACCACCGTCGCCGCGGAGGTGCCGAAGGCGGCCACGGAGCTGCTCGTCCCCTCCGCAGGCGTCTGCAGCAGCGGGGGCAGTGCAACACCCTTTTCCGTGTAGACAGCGGCGAGGCGCAGCCGCTCTCCTTCCCGCTCGGATGTCTGTGCCCGCTCCGCAGCCTCCAGCACTGCGAGCCGCGCCGCCGAGGCGTCCCGCTCCAACATCACCTGCCGACTAACCCGAAAGTTCGACAGCATCTGCTCCACCGCCAGCAGCGCATCCTGCTGCACCTCAGCGACCGGGCCGTCACCGGCGAGCTCGTGGACCCGCGCAAAGACAGAGCCGGCAGCCTGCCGACTCAACCAGCGCTGCACCGCCGCCCACTCCTCGCGGTGGTGGAAGACGGCCTCGTGCAGCTCAACCGAGGCAACGTCGGGGCGGCCCAGGTTCACCACGTGCGGCAGCCGCTCCGCTGGCGGGGGGTTGTAGGTGAGGTGGTACACCTCTCCCGTCTCGAGATCGAGTCGCAGCCCCGCAAAGCGCCGGAAGACCTCCTCGGGGGAGCACTGGATGTGCAGGACACCCGACAACACAGTGGGAAGGGAAGCGAGCTCCTCGTTGGCCTGGGCAACAAAGAGGCGCTCCGTCTGCTGCAGCGCCGTCGTGTCCTTCACCTCTGGCAGCTCGGGCGGTGGGAGGGCGGCGAGGTCGACCTTTTTCATCGGCCGCGCCTTTGTCTCCTGCTTCGCCGGTGAGTCGTGCTCGAAGGTGAGCTGACCCTGCAGGCGCAGCACATCGGGAATGTCCACCACTGCAGCAGCAGCAGCAGCGCCGACAACGTCATCGGTGTTGGCAGATGGCTGTGTGACTGCTCCTTTGCCCCCAGCGTCCAGCAGCGGCGCGAAGGCCCACCAACGCCGGAGCGACGCGTAGGGGTGCGTCGGCAGCGTGTGGAAGCGCCGCGCCACCGCCCTGTACGTGTCGGCAGAGCGGAAGACGCCTTCGAGGAGGAGAGCGTCGTAAGGCTGTCCTGCGGCCTCAGTGCGCTGCAGCTCCTTGAGAGAGAGGTAGAGGAGCTCGATCACCGTCGCGGCGCTCACGGCACCGCCCGCAAGCAACTCGTCGCGGATGCGCTGGCCGTGCGCCACCCACTCTGCAGCCGTGCTGCTGCCATTACCCTCCTCCTCGCCTTCCTCCGCCCCCTCCTCTGGAGATTGAGCAGCCTGCAGGGCTCGCTGCACAAGGCTCTCGTCGGAGATGCAGAGAAGGTTGTAGCGCGACTTGAGGAAGTTCGTCAGCAGCGTCTTGCCGCTGTACTTCGGACCATCCACAGCGACAATAGGGATGGGGCACAGGTGCAGCACGTTGGCCAGCGGCACCGCGACGTGGTGCTGTGCGTAGCAGTACTGTAGAAGGGCGACAAAGGCAGGGCTGGAGCGGGTGTAAGGGCTGCCGTTGAAAATGCGCTGAAAGGCTTCTTTGGTGGCCGCGGCAGAGGAGCGGAGCGGCTTCCCTTCAGCCGAGGTGGTCGGCAGCAGCAACGCGTCGCCGGCGAGGGCGACGAGCAGCTCGGTGCCGGCGTGGTCGAGCCGACACTGGTGCAGCTGTGCAAGACACAGCGCGGTGTGGCTCCAGACGGCGTCTATCGTGTCCCGCACCGCTTCCGTGCACGCGTCACGCATCTCAGCAGCGCGGCGTGTGTTGAGCTCTCGCCACCGCGTCGTGTCGCTCTCCTCCGTGTTGAGCTGCTCCTGCAACTCGCGGTCGCGGGTGCGTTGCAGGTAGGCGGCGTCGTACTGGGCGTGGTCTCTCTGCGCCGCCTCGATGTTGAGCTGTCGGGTGATGGCGCGGTCGCACACATCTGCCCAGCAGGCCGCCGTGTTGCGCAGTGTGTACATCACGTTTTCCTCCGCGATGGAGCGGCGCGCGATGTGGAAGCGGACGTCGCTGAGGAAGCAGCGCCGGGCGTGCGCCTCGCGGCTCCTGAGCACTCTCTCCTGCTGTTCATTGCGCAGTGCCTTGCGGCGTGCACGACTCTCGCTCTCCTCGCGCCGCGCACGTGCGATGCCAGCTTGATAGTCGCGCTCCATCAGCACCCTCAGACTAGCTATATTTGTGTACTTTTTCAGAATGTGAACGAGTGGGAAGCTGGACTGCTGAGTGTTTCGAAAATACTCAACAAGCGCTCCAGTCGCAGCTGTTGTGTTTAATAGGAGATGTCCAGAGGCAAAGCCAACGAAGATAGGAGGGGGAGTAGACAAAGCTGAACGATACCGTGGAACATGAGGCAGACAAAGCAGAGCTCATCTGAAGACACCCTTTCTCCCTTTCTTTTGTCTCGCAGAAGCAGGCGAGAATGTTTGCACCTTTCCTAAGAAGAAAAAAACACGTGCGTACCATTTCCACATAAAAGGCTACAAATCTTTTTCTTTTTTTTTCCGCACTGCACAAGAGCAGTAAAGACGTCGCAACGTACTACCATAACTGTAAAAGGGAAAAAAAAGATGTAAGGACCGCCTCACAACACCAAGAACCACAACGTATAACCAAACCAAAGAGAGGGAGGGAAAGCCGAGGCCCACCAACAGCAAACATGCAGAGAACGTGAAGAAAGCACCGCCACTGCGATAGTAACGAGACAGCTCCAGTCCAGTTCTGAAAAAAAAATGTGAAGGTGGAGAACGAGTGCCGCCTACAGGTTCCTGCTCCACGGCTGCGCACCCTTCGGTGCCGGCTTCACGATGTTCACCCGCCGCATCGCCTGGTTGTACTCGTTGTACGACTTGAAGAAGTTCAGCAGCGGGTGCCGCACCTGGCGCCACTGCAGCCGGCCCTGCCACCACAGGCGCATGTCCACAGTGAGGCGCTTGCAGGAGGGGTGGAAGAGGTAGGCGAAGAGCAGCGGCGTGATGTAGCGGCACGTGTCGGAGATGAAGGCCCAGGCCCAGTTCTCGCCCGTGAAGACCGCCTCCGCCTTCATGATCTTCTGCTCCACCACAAAGTAGGCCGTGCCCGGGTGCGCCGGGTCGTCCACGAACTGGTTGCGCGTGTCGCCGGCTACGAGAAGTGCGTGCTGGATCTCCTGCACGTCGTCGATCTGCGTCTCCATCACGCGCTTTTGCCGTGGGTCGTAAATGCGCTTCTGGACGCCGTACATGACGCGGTCCGAGTAGCGCTTCCGCTTGTAGTACTTGGGAAACACCATCGTCTTGGCGCAGCGATAAAAGCCGTAGAGGTTGACGAGGGCAACGGGGTAGCAGAGGTAGGGGATGAGCATCGTGTAAAAGAAGGCACGGATCGGGGGGACGATCATGCCAAAGTCGATATGGCCCAGGCGCTCCCGTGTGCGGCTGCGGGCGTGCAGAGGCTCCATCCACAAGTCCGTCAGCAGCACTCCAAGCGCCGTCGATTTGCGCTCATCAGAAGCTGCCGGCTTGGCGGGCGACGGCGGCGGTGCACCCGTGCGCTCGGGGAAGTGTGCCGCAACGCTGGAGGATGAGATGGGAGAGCTCGACGCCATGCTCGAGTATGTGCGCGTGTTTGTGTGTGCGGAGCGTTTCAAGAAACCTCAACTCGGGGCTGCACAAGATTGTAGAATAGGAGAGAAGTGACAAGCAGCTCAGTGATTAACGGAAGAAATGGAGACGAGCATCAGCGGGGCAAGGCGGAGACTTTCGCGCAAGCCCTTAAAAAAGGCATTTTATATACCTTGGCAGTCTGCTTCGATTGTCAACGAAGACGCTGCGTGCGCAGCACCTTCACGCAGTTGTTAAAAGCCGCGCACGCCGGAGTAAACGCCGTCACGTCAGCTGCGATGGTATTATTTCGAGCTTCAATAAAAGAATGCACTCAACCGAAGCTGCAGTAGTTGACTGATTTAGTAGGCGATCGCGAAGAGGAGCCAAAAAAATATATTGAAAAAGCACGGAGGATACACGCTATTATGATGATGCGAAAGGAATACAGAAAAAAAACGAAAGCACTCATATGTTTCTTTTTCTCGCCACCGGATGTTGAAGCAGTAGCGCAACACACGGACATCAAGGGCACCGCGCCTCCGTTCCATCGCCCGCTCAGTTGTGCCACGTCGCGCCGATGTTCTTCGCCATAAAGGCGTACATGTCGGACGTCTCCTCCACAATCTTGCTGGTGGGCTTGCCGAAGCCGTGGCCGGCCGCCACCTCCACACGCGCCAGGAACGGCCCGCCCAGCTCTGGGTTGGTGTGCTGCAGCGTGGCGACGTACTTCAGCGAGTGCAGCGGCACCACGCGGTCGTCGTGGTCGCCCGTCACGACGAGGATGGCCGGGTACTTGACGCCCTCCCGCACGTTGTGGATCGGGCTGTACTTCTCCACCACCTTGAAGTCCTCCTCTTTGTCCGGGTCGCCGTAGTCGGAGATCCACGCGTGGCCGATGGTGAACTTGTGGAACTTGAAGACATCCAGCACACCCACCTGGCACACGACGCAGGCGAACTCCTCAGGGGCCTGGTTGGCGCAGGCGGCGACGAGCAGGCCGCCGTTCGAGCCGCCCATGATGGCGGTCGTCGCCGGCGAGCCGATGCCGTTGCTGTGCAGGTACTTGGCCGCATTCACGAAGTCGGTGAAGCAGTTCTGCTTGTTTGCCCGCCGGCCGGCGTCGTGCCACGTCTGGCCATACTCGCCGCCGCCGCGGATGTTCGGGATGGCCAGCACACCGTTCAAATTCTGCAGGAAAACGATACGGGACGGGCTGAAGCTCGGCGTCAGCGCGATGTTGAAGCCGCCATAGCCGTAGAGCATCACCGGCGACGTGGCGGAGAGGTTGCCCTTCTTGTACACGATGAACATCGGAATGCGGGCACCGTCCGTCGACTCGTAGAAGCGCTGCTCCGTCACGTAGTCGTCGGCGTTGAAGCCGTCAACCGTGTCGTCCTTGAACACCTTCAGCGAGCCGGCTGGGTCGTTGATGTCCAGCACGAAGGAGCGGCCGGGCAGCATGAAGGACGAAATCTTGAAGGAGACAAAGTCCTTGCTGTAGTCGGCAAAGAAGGAGGTGACGGTGCCAACCGGGAGGTCCAGCTTGTGCATCTCGCTCGCGCCGCGCAGCTTGCGGTAGTAGAAGACGTCCTTGACGTCCTCCATGTACACGAGCAGCAGCGTGTCCTTGACGATGGCGGCGATGTTCAGCACGGAGTCCCTCTCCGGCACCACGTCGGTCGCGGCGGCCGTCTCGAGGTCCATCGAGATGACCTTCTTGCGCGGCGCGTCCTTGGTGCAGGTGAAGTAGAAAGTGGTGCCCTCGTTGCCCAGGTAGGCGTACTCGCCGACGAAGGTGTCGACCACCTTCTTGAAAGCCAGCGGCTCCTTCAGCTCCTCGGCGGAGTCCGGCAGCTTTGCCACCCACACAAGGTTGTGCGGCTCGCAGCCCTCCATCACGCCAACCACCAGGTAGGCGTGGTCGTCCGACACCTGCGCCGAGAAGTTCCAGCCCGGGTGCTCCGGCACGCGCAGCACCACCACGTCCTCCGACTGCGGCGTGCCGATTTTGTGGAAGCAGACGCACTGGTTCTGCGCCGAGTCCGTCTCCGCTCCCTGGTCGGCCCCCTCGGACAGCTCGGGGAAGCGCTCGTAGAAGAAGCCGTCGTTGCGCCACCACGAGATGTCGGAGAACTTGGCCCAGTTCAGCTTGTCCGGCAGCGTCGCGCCGGTCTGGACATCGCGGACGTGGATGTACTGCCAGTCGCTGCCCTTGTCGCTGAGGCTGTAGGCGAAGAGCTGCTCATTCTGGCTCCACCCGGTCGACTTCAGCGCTGTTGTGCCGTCCGCGCTGAGGGTGTTGGGGTCGAGAAAGACAGCGGGCTTCGCATCTGTCAGGTCGTCCGCCTGCATCACGACGCTCTGGTTCTGCAGGCCGGTGTTGTAGTGAAAGTAATACTTGCCGCCGTGCTGGCTCGGGTTGCTGGTGCGGGTGTAGTTCAGCATCGCCGTCACCCGCTCCACCATCTTGTCGCGGATGTCCTGCGACGACTTCATGTAGCTCGCGAAGGCCTCGTTTTGCTGCTGCACGAACTGCTTCGTCTCGGCGTTGGACGGGTCCTCGAGGTAGTCGTACGGCTCGGGGATGGTGCGGCCGTGCAGCTGGTAGGACGCCGCAGCCCGGCGGGCGACGGGGTAGAGCGACTTCATGCCGAGCACAAAGAGAACGAATGAAGAGAAAGAGAGAGAATAATAAAAGCACGGGAATAAGTGGGGTGCCAACGTTGACAATTTAAAAGGTGCAAACAGCTACACCACGAACAAAATTGTTTGTGTAGAGATGTATAAAGTAGAGGTCCCAAAAAGAGGGAAAAAAAAAAAGAAACGCTACAGTTGGTCGATAAAGAAGTAGAGACACTGATGAAAACCGGTGGAAAGAAAAAAAAATTAAAAATAAAGCAAGACAGAAAGAAGCGCTGCTGTCAGGGGGAGAGAGATGAGGCTAATTCAAAACTTTTTATATATACGGGTTTTTTTTTAAAAGAGAGGTTTGTATTGACGTGTGCGTGAAGTGGCCGAAAATCAAAGAAATAATAAGAAGTAGAGAGAGTGTGTGCAGTGATGGAGTACGGAAATAGTCGTCACTGCAAGGGGCAAGTCGCAACGCTTTCAACGCGCAGCGTATGGAGATCTTCAGAGAAAGAAATTAGTCGCAGATCTACGGTGACGAAGGCGTGGATGAATCTCCATCTCCTTCGTTGTTGGATACGCGGAAGGATAGAGGGTCCACTAGCCGCGGTGGTATACACTGGAGTGCAATTCCACGCTGCAGCAACAGCACCAGCTTAACGCAGACAAACAAAGCCTCGCACACCATCGCCTCACCACGACACATTATTCAATCAGCAGAGAAGAGCCTTCGCCTCCTCCTCCAAAATTACAAAGACAGATAGCCCACTGAAAGATCCGATCCTGCCTTCTTGCGTTCCTCGGCCTCCTTATTTGCTTCGTTAACGTTGCGTTACAACAGGCGTTTTTCTTTTTTTGTGTTTGTTTCTTGTGGGTCTGTTACTAGTGATCTGCCTACTACAATAGCCTATTGGGACAAAAAAAAAAGGAAGTCAAAAGGGAAAAAAAGGAGGGGCACGCGTTGCCTCTCCCTGCCGCTGCTGGACGACGCCTCGTGTCCACATGGTACCGCACCAACAACACGCTCGTGCTCGAACCCAAAACAGGAAAAGAGAGAAGTGAGTGCGTCACTCAGGACGAGAAGAGAATGACGAAAGGGGTGCGAAGGTGCGAAGACGCGCCGCCGCAGCAACATCTGCTGACAATCAAATCCTCGGTTGTAAGCACCCTTTCTCGCACTCCTTTATGCTGTTGACATCCACCAGAATGACAGCCACCCAATTTACACGTGCGCGGAGATAGAGAGAGAAAAAAGGAGCGTGCAGGCGTGTCGTTGTGCAGCCCTCCAGTACCCTTTTTCCTCTTTTTTTTTTGGTTTTGTCGCCGTTTAAACGCCCGACTTCAGCTCCTCAGCGTCGTACTGGGCGAGGCTGTCCAGGTACTTGCGCAGCACCTCCGTCTCGATGTTGTCCTCCCACGTCGTCTTGGACAGGCGTGGCGGCGGGATCGAGGTGTAGTCCGCCTCGCCCGACGACTGCGTCTCCTTCTGGCGGCCCACCGCCTCGTTCACGTAGGTGCCCTGCACATCCACGGCGAAGCCCTCCACGATGGAGCGGTCCACAATGACCTTCGGCACCATGGTGAAGCCCGCCAGCTCCTTGTTCTCCTTCACCACCTTCTCCGCCACCTTCTTGGCCTGGTCCACCAAGGCACGGTCGCCCTCCTTGCCCGGCGCAACGTAGATCTTCGCAGCCACGCGCTTCATCTTGGCGTTGACGTAGGTCTCGTAGACGTCCGCCACGTCCGGCAGCAGGTCCAGCATGCCGTTGCTCTGCATCCACTCCAGCGTGAAGATCATCGGGGCAGAGAGCGACTTGAACTCCTTCACGTCACCCACGACGACGGTGCGCTCCCAGAAAACGGGCAGCTTCGGAATCGCCGTCGCGATCGTCTGGAAGTCCTTCAGCACGGCGTCGAAGTGGTTCTTCGGCTCCGCCGCCTTGTACAGAAACTTGGCGAAGGTGACGGAGTCGCTGGGGACGATGTTGGCCGGGTACTGCGCACGCTCGAAGTCGCTAGCGTAAATCTTCTTGAGCTCCTCCGACGGGGTGTAGTAGCGGGCCGCCGCGAGGGCCGGCACACAGACGGAGAGACGGCGGAACATATTCGGTAGGGGGAAGAGAGAAGACAATAGAGACTCAGGTCGCGGCGCAAATGCGTGCAGTGATGAGGGAAGAGGCTGACGAGTGGCGGTACGAAAAACAAAAGAACCGTGAAAGCAGCAGATGTTGGTGCTTTTCTGTGGCGAGTATGTGGGTGAAGGCGAGGTAGATGAGAAGGCAGAGAAAGCGTGGACGTGACAAGGCTTGCATTGTTAGGGAATAAGAGAGACAGGCAGCGATTCAAGCGCGTTGTTAGCCACCGACGGTGCACAACACACCTCCCATAGAGGGTAGCTATCAGTGTGCATGTCGCAGAGATGTCTTTCCGGGAAACTGGGAAAAGGCACTTATCTGTGAACTCCGCATTGCCACTACTTTCCGAGAGCGCTGCGTCACTCCATTGATCTGCGTTCGCAGTAACAGTAGGGAAGAGGGCAAGTGCTCGCCTTAGACAATCTGAAGCACGATCAATCAGCACTAACACTTGTAGAACAATGCGAGGTAGGAAGACACTCATATCCGTTCTCTGCCTCTTTATCTCAGAAAGACATTTCGCACCATCCTTCTTGTGGTGCTTCTCTTTTTTGCTCTTTTTTTTCCACTTTTTGGGTGCTGAAGCGCTTTCCAACGGAAAGCGACGGTAACGATAAAATAAAATAAAAAAAACCACCAGTTGCAGGGGACGAAGCACAAGCACAGACAACGCCCCACACCGACACGCACACAGAGCAAAGAGATGACCAGCGTATTGATGCGCCGCAACACGCACTACACGCAAGCCAGAATACAGAATAACAAAACAAAAAAAATAAGACAGAGAGGAGAGCGAAAAAAAGCCCGCGCGTCTCGCGCAAGACGGCCGCGATGGCAGAAACGAATTCGACGACGTTTATTCCAATGCACACAGCTACCAGCAAGCTCCTTCACGCAGGAAGCCTGTTCTTCGCTCCTCTCCTCCAGTGCCTACGAGAAGAGGTCATCCAAATGGCTGGTGGCCCTCGCCGCCGTCGTTGGCGGGGCAGATGACGCAGGAGGCCGCACCGCTCCACCGCCGTCACCGAAGCCGCCGCTGAATAAATCGTCCATCGCCGACTTGGGTGACGACGCCTGCGGGGACGACGGCGACGCAGCGGCCGCCGAAGACGACGCTGCCGGTGACGGCGCAGAGGAGCTGAAGAGGTCACCAAGGGGATCGGCGCCGCGGGGACTGCTCGCGGCAGCCGTGTGATGCCGCGCACCACCGCCGTCGCTCGCGAACTCGAACAGCTCGTTGCTCGACACAGGAGCAGCAGACGCAGCAGCAGGAGAGGGTCGGCTGCGCTCTGCTGCCTCGTCCTGCGGTCCCATCGGTGGCGTTGGCGGCAGCTCCGCCACGTCGTCGTCGTCGGTGTCGTCCTCGTCCAGCTCGACATCCGCGAGGCCGTAGGGAGGCAGGAAGGACTGGTAGGGGCGGGCAAAGACCACAGCGGCGGTGTTGAGCGACTTCTTCAGGTCGGCCATCGTCATGGCGTCGCTGAAGGTGCGGTCGACGTTCACCGGCACCACCTGGCCGTGCACGACCTTCTTCATCTGCTCCACCGTGATGCCCTTCGAGAGGAGACGCCAGTAGGCAAAGGCACGATCCCGCACGTCGGGGTCGTCGCTGCGGGTCGTCACCGTCTCCAGAACGCGGTTCAGCTGCGGCTCCATGCTCTCCGGCTCGCGGATGAACATCTTCACGACCGCGCTGATGATGGCGAGCTGCACGCGCTGCTCGTGCTCCATGACGGTGTCGACGAAGCGCTGCATGATGTCCTTGCCGTTGTCCACGAAGTCGCAGTACTCCCCCAGCATCCACAGCAGCGACACCTTCGCCTCCTCCTCTGCGACCTCGTCGGCGCCGTATTCGGCAACGAGGGCGTCGAGCATCAGCAGCTCCGGGTACTTGCGCACAATGTCCTTCGCGGCCGTCACAACGTTCGGCAGCAGCTCCGGCCGGCGATCGACGAGCTGCATCAGCAGGTTCGCGCAGTCCGGCGCCATCGAGTCCACCTTGATCGCCAGCGACGCAATCGCGCGCACCACCTCGACCACGAACACCATGTCCACCTCCGACGCGTACTCGGCAAACTCCTTCACAATCTCCGGCGCCGTGGTCGGCGTGGCCAGCTTCAGCAGCAGGCGCAGCTTCTCCAGCTTCACGTAGGGCGGGTCACTGTACCGCACGTAGAAGGCGTCGAGGTTCGTGCGCAGCAGATTCGGGAAAATGACGAGTAGGGCATGAATGTTTTTGCACACGACGTACTGCGTCTCGGGGTCGCGCTTGGCCAGCGTCAAGAGGGCCGTGTTCACTCGCACGGTGCAGCGCTCAATCAGCTCCTGCGAGCAGCGGTTGGCGAGGTTGGCGACCACCTTGATGGCTCCCATCACTACCGCAGGGTTCTGGTGGCTCATCCGCGGCAGCACACGCGTCAGCAGCGTCTCCGCGCTCTCCTGGTCGCTCGGGCGTTGTGCGGCGAGCAGGTCAAGGATAAAGGCCTGGCCCCACTCATTGCACTCAGGCAGATGGTAGACCAACCGGTTCACCCACTCGCTGTCGCTGTCCACCTTCTCGCTGCCGTAGTCGTTCACCTCCGCCACGACGGCTGCCGCGTTGGACGCCACCATCGGGTTGTTGTCGTTGAGCAGCGCCACAAGGTCCTTCTTGAAATCCTGCGAGTAGAAGAGGTTCATGTCGTGGTGGAAGAGCTTCCCGATGCCGAGGACGGCCGTCTTGCGCACGTAGGGGTCGACATCGTTCACGGCCTTCCGCAGCGGCTCCAGCGTGTACTCGAGCACCGAGGCGACACGGATGCACATCATCGTGCGCACCGCCAACGCCCGCACAACGGGAGAGGGGTTCGTCGTGTCCTGCAAGAAGGTGTTGACGGCCAGCAGGGCCTTCTCGGGCTGCAGGCGGGCGGTGCTCAGCACGTAGAGGTAAACGAGTTTCTTCAGCTCTAGGTCGGTGGAGGGCCCGAGCTTCACGACATCGACAAAGAGGTAACTCACGTCGCGGCCCATCGTCATGTTCGCAATGATGCGCTTCACTGCCGCCTTCTTGCGGTAGTCGTCGGTGCCGTTCAAGTCGTTGCGCAGCTCCGCCACCTCGCCGCGGCGGGTCTGAGCAAAGTACTTGGAGCCGGTCTTGGTGTCCTCCAGCCGCCGCTGAATCTTCTCGCGTGCCTTTCGCAGGAAGCTCTCCATTTTTGTTTTTTGGTATTGTTGATGTTGTCGATGGGGTGTCGCGACTGAAGAAAGGAAGACAAGCAGCCTCCCTCTCTTTCTCAGATATACACACAAACAAACACACAAGTAATGTAAGTAAAAAAAAAATAAGGAGGACGCAACACAGTCGCGCACCGCACGGGTTCAGTGCACGCAGTCTCAATGACGCGGAAAAATGAGAGCCCACTGCTATTTCTTTGTTGCTGTTGAAACTGGTCGTGATTCGTCTGGCTTATCCAGTGTTGCCGCAGCGCCTCGTGAGAGAAGAATAATAATGAGAATTTCCCCTGCAGAGACGACGGACGGCGCTAAGCTTCAACAAGTGCTTTCTCGTACGATACACACACACCCACTTGACACACTTGTGTTGGTGAGTGTGGCAGCAGAGCAGAAAGGGACAAACAGACAAAAAGGGAGGAAGCGCAGAGAAAGAGAGCTGAGGAGAGTACAAGAGAGAGACTTTTTCATTTTCGACGTCCGATGGAAGATGGTTCTCTGACGGCAACAAGCAATAGCACTCGCATCAGACCACCTCCTACTTTTAAAGAAGTTGACAGGGAATCAATGCGAGCACCTCTTGTGTTGTTACACAGCTGAAAAGGACACTTGGCAGCTCTTGTCCACGAGATATCCGCTCGAATAACACGCAATTGCGACACGTTCACACAGCAAGCAGTGCAGCATGTCCATCATTGAACTCTTCTGCAAATTGTCAAGAAAAAGGTACCTTCTTCCAATCTTTTATTCTTTTTTTCGTAAATGAGTCTTTGCGTTCGTGTCTATACGAATTGCACACCGGTGTGTGCTCCGCTGGCCTACAGGAAACAGGAAAAAAGGGGGATTAAGAGACCAAAACGACAAGAGCCGCTGAGACGGAAAAAACTCGAGTGCACACCCAAACACAGGGTTGTGTGCGCTGCCAGACACAAGACGCAGCCACAAAGACGCAAAACAAAAAAAAGAGGAAAGAAAGAACGCGCAAAGAGCATGAAGAGTCTCTATTAGTAAAGGAGTAGCAACAACTAACAACAACGAAAAAGCCGCCCTCCTTCGTATCTCTTCATCACTTGTTGCCTCTTGCTGTACAGGCAGCCAAACAAACATAAAGAGGTCGCAAAAAAAAAAAAAGGACAAGAAATGGGAAATGGCAAACGAATCAGTCAACACAGCGTTCAACCACGCTGCAAATATTTATCGAAATGAGAATTTCGAGAACTCAATAGAGTTCTGGTCAGGAAAGTGTACAAGTATGGAGAAAAAGATTTAGGGGCTCCGAATCAAAACAGAGAACCCGAAGGAACGGCAGGATGCGCGCTTGCACATTGGACGCGGTGCCGATCCGTGTGCGAAGAACCCAACAAGAGGGGCTTCTCTTACACACACATTCACACCGTGCACCGACTCAGCGTCCACCTACGCCACATATCACAGTGAGCTCAGTCACCTACATGGAGCTCACTTTCACAAGGTGAAATAGTTGGTGGAAAAAGAAAAGGAACAAATGGAGTCAGCACCAGACGCCACAAGCGGAAAGACAAGAAACACGCCAAAAGAGAGCAACAACCGGGACGAAGACTACGATGCAGCAGTACTGTTTTGGGGTTCCTCTGCCACGCCTTCGCCAAATTGCCACCACCGTTGGCTGATCCTTTTTTTTTTTTGGTGGTCCTCGTCCACCGCGCTGTTTTCAGGTGCATCCGACATCTGCCTTTGTGTTCTGTCGTTGCTGATGGTGTTACGCTCTTGCTTCCATCGTTGGCGCCGCGGAGTTGTAAAGGGCGAACGGCAGCAAACAACGGCAAGAGTGGTACGGCGGCGGTGAGGGAGGCGCAGACCTGAATGCGAGGACGGGAAAAGATATCGCACTCCTCAAAAAAAATAAAGGGAAAGAGAGAAACAGCGGCCTGGGAAAGAGCGGTGAGGCGTTTCGCGCAGACAGCTGGACGAGTTTTCTTTATTATTATTTTTCTTTTTTTTGTGGAAGCAGTGAAGAGAAGGAGTGCTCGTAGACGCTGCCGCGGCCAGGCCGTGTTGCTGCTGTTGTCCTACTCGGAACAACAGCAAAAGAAAAAAAAAGTGAGAAAGAGTCAGAAAAAGGAGAGGGAGAGAGAAAACAGCAACCACAAACAGAAAAAGAAAAAAATCAGAGTATGTAACGAACGCATAATATCCAGCAGTAACGTGGACACGTTGACAACATTCGCTTACAGTACTGTTGCGCACCTTGCGGTGACGAGGCAAGGGCATCGACTTTTACCAGCGCCGACCCAGAGATTGTACCACGCACTCACTCTCGCACGTTGCACGCAAGATGAACAGAAAAAGAAAGAAAAAAAGAGGCCGAGGGAGACGCACTGCAAGTAAAACGTGTCGAGGAGAGAAAAAAAAGTGCGAAAGCCATGCGTTCTCCGGCGCTCTCGCGGTGTGGCGTGCTGTGCGCCTCACAGAAAGGAGAGCAGGCAGTGAGCACATCCACACAGAAAGGGAAAAAAGGTAACAGAAAACAAATAAAGAATCTACCACAGCCAAGAGCCGTCCGCTGGCCCCCGGTCTTCGACTGGTGAACACCCATCACACCTCACACTCACCGTACGTGCTGCGGCCCAAGCATCTGTGCGGCCGACACACAGAGAGCAACTTCCGCAGTGGGAACACGGGAACACTCGCAGCGGGTGAGGCGAAGTAACAAAGGGCGAAGGAAAAAGTAAACGAAAAAGAGTCGCTTAACTACTGCAACCGCGTATTGCATACATGGATACAAGATTAAAAGATGATATCAATAGAGAGAGAGAGAAAAGGAGGAGGTTAAGACAGCACCAATTATTTGAAGTGAGGAAGAGCGGAATATTGTAGGAGGTCTCACGCCACTCAAGTCGGGACAAGAGAAGAGAGAGCGCTTCCAACAAAGAAGCAAATATAGGAGAAGAAAATAATAAAGCAACACCTACTCACAAGCAAACATATGATTAAATCTTACCGGAAAGAAAAGGTAAGAGGAGCACAAAGCAAAAACTGAAGAAAAAGACGAAAAACAATGCCGTAAGGAGAAGAAGAAGAAAAACAAGTGCGTGTGCGGTCCCGCACTTACGTAAAGTAAAAAAAAAGGAGAAGAAAAGAGCACAAAAAAAAAAAGAGGGATAGCGAATGAGGAGTCGGTACCGTGCGGTATCTCAGCACAGAGAAGCGCCACACTTGCCGCTCAGGAGGAGGGAAGTTGGAAGAAAACGAAATTTAAAGGAAAAAAAAAAACGCGGAGACTAGAGAACGTGGAGTGCAAATAGCCCACACGACCCGCGTGACAATGGCGATTGGAAGGAAGCACCGCGGCTTCTCCCCGTCGCTGTCAATGACGGGTGGAAAGAGAGAGAGAGATCAATGAGGAAATAAGAAGAGCGTACGTGTAGTGCGAAGAAGCACACAGAAATGGAGACAGGCTGCCACCAAATGTACGAACGAGAACGCCCGACTCTTTCGCACCTGACATTCACCACATAGAAAAAAAAAGGAAAAGAGAGAGAAAGAAGGGAGAAAGTGGAGAGGGTGAAAGAAAAATGAAAAAGCAGCACTCTTTTAAAAGTACAAAACAGTGGAAAAAAAAGGTCAAAACCGATGGGGAAAAAGAAGAAATAGAAGGGAGGGAGTACATGGGGAAGAAAGAATTATATTTAAATAAAGCACAAAGAAAATCATTAAGAAAGAGAAAGATGGGTGGTGGAATGAAGACCGAGAAAGTAAATCACCACAGAGGACTCAACCGACGCCACGCCGCGACACTGCGCAAAGAAGAGAAGAAAGGAGGAGAAAAGCACGGGACACAACAGAGAAACAAATAGGACTTTTTTTTTGGCAAAGTAGAAAGAAATAAAAGTGGAAGTGAACAGAAAAGGAAAAAAATAACGAAGCTACTGAAAACAAGTACAACGCATAAAGCAGTCTTTAAATGAAGCGGAAGAGAAGGTGGGGAGAATTTAAAAAAGGCTGCGTGAACCTTCGAGAGGGGGAATTTTTTTTTGGGAGCACGTCAAAGACAGCACTCTGTGTTGGCTAGAACTCACAACTTGGTGAAAACATGAGAGATGACGGTGTGAGAGTGCGACTCGATTAAAGACACGCGCACACGAACACAGTCACCCACACAAGGTTAAATGGGTGTGGCGCGCCAAACAAAAAAAAAAAGATACACGTCGCGCCACGTTTACACCCACCCCGTTGAGTGCCTTTCTGCACCAAATGGTGGTCCCTTCTCCCCTCTGGGTGAACACGTGCTGAGCATCCCTCAGCGAAGCAGAGAAAAAGAGAGGAGAGGCTACAAAGAAAACTTCGCAGCGACGAATGACAAAAAAGAAAAACCAAGGCGTTACGTTTCGACGTGAAAGAGACCAAACAACTAGAAGAAGAGTTTTGGAATTAAATCAAGGTGCACGACGCACGTCCTCCGCCACGTGACCCACCACAGTCATCGGAGTGTGTTGGGGTGGGAAATAGACGGCGGGACGCCACGTATAAGGCACACACTCCCACACACAGAAATTAGCAATAGGAGAAGGAGGGGGAAAAAAAAAACAGAGTCGTTGTCGTCTACACCAAGCTTTGGGAAAGGCGCGACTATGAGGGAAGAGAAGAAACAAATGTTTTCGTTTTGGTTATTTGTAGACGCTGACAGTGCCGCCTGCGAGTCTCCGACACACCTTGAGCATCAGTTTCAGTGGTGTGCGCTTTTTTGCTTCGGAGCAGCCACCGCTCAAAAGGTGGCTAAGCCTTCACAGCGTGTGTTTGCTCTCCTCTACAGAAGCTACACAAAGAATGACTGCTCTCCCACACACAACGCCACCAACACCGTAGCCCACGGAGACACGTACATCACACCACCTGTTTTAAGACCCAGCGAAGGAAAAAAAAGGAGGGAAGAAACACAAAGACGAAAGAAAAGAGAGGCGCACAGTTGTGCCTGCACTCACACTCGAGCCCTGCACCTTGGCGAGGAGACAGGGGAAAGGTGAATCGAGTAGCAAATGAAAGGAAATTGTAAGAGGAGGAAATCAGGCAAGACGAAGGTGCCAACAAGTTTGTGTGTATGGGTAAGGGAAGGAGCGATCAGACCTAACAGCCACATACACAAGCACAGAAAAAAGAGAGGAGAGATCCTTCGAAATGGTGGAATATGTACAACAGGTGTGAAAACTGGAATTAGCAAAAAAACAAAGGGTCGCAAAAGTGAAAGTATTCAAAGAAAAAAAAAAGAAGCGGTAAAGATGATCGCTTGGTCCCTTTTCTTCCTCTTTTTTTTTTCTAGGGGTTCAACAAAGATGAGATGCACGCACACCAACGCACACATACGCCCTCGAAGACCGCCGCTTTCTTGAAAAGCAAGGAACCGTCATGTTAGAGGTCCCTCTCTTCGTTAAGAAGAGAAAGCAGTCAATGAGAGGCGAGAGTGGTGGAGCAGTGGGGAGGAGGAGGGGGAGTAATACAACGTGGTCAAAAAGAGACAACACGCGGGCACTGCAGCGCCGTTTTGTTTTAAAGGGGCAATTATTGCCTTACGCAGCTGGAAAACGAGAACTGGATCAGCCAAAATGGAGGAAAGTAAAAGTTGTAACAGCATCGTCTATCGTTGATACGAATTGGTGTGGGAAGAGATAGAGAGACGATGCCTCGCCAGTGGCTGCGGTTGGATGCTTGCTGTACTAATGGGAGCATCAACACGCAGGTGCCACCGCCCTATACGACATGTACACTAGAGAGAAAAACAAAAAGAAGCTAACGTGAACAATAACAATTTAAAGAAGCCCAGCCGGCTCAAGAGCTGACCGTACTCAATTCAGCGCGAGAGAACAAGGAAAGATAGGAGCAGCATGTATGTATGTCTTGTATTAAGAGATGAATAAAGAAAAAAGCAGCGGAGGAATGAACACGGGAAAATAAAAGGTCATGTGTTGAGACACACATGCATGACAAAGAAGTGAAGTTTAGAGAGTGTTCGAAGCAGGGAAACGTTGCAATAAGCGGGAGAGAAGAGAAAACAGAAATTGAAAGAAAGGGGGAAAAAAAAAAGAAGAAAAAAGTCACGTCGCACATCCCCGCAGATGAAAACGGCGTGAAAGAGGACATTTGTTTGGTTCGTTTGTCAAATCTTTATGGGCTTCCGCATGCATGGAGTCTGCCCCGTGCCTTCTAGCGGATGCAAAATGGACGTCTGACCCACTCAAATAGAAAAAAAAAAAAAAAAGCAATCAGCAGAAAATAAAATGAAACATTAAAAATAAGATAGAAAAAAAAAAGGGGAAAAGGCCTTTCATCGTAAATCTGAAAGCAAGAGGAAGCGTCAGAGAAAAGAGAAAAGGGGGTAAAGAAAAAGAAAAAATCACAAGTGCCTTAAATGAACAACAGGGGGGTGAAGCACGTTTGTTTGGTAAGTCAGTACAGGAAAAAAAAGCAGCATAGGAGACGAGACGCAACAGAAAAGCGTGGAAGCGGTTGGGCTGGACCCGTTGTGAATGGCGAGGAGGAACGACTTCTCTTTTTTGTTTGTTTGATTAAAGTGTTTTATAGCTTAATTTACCCTGGTCCGGTAGACTGTCAACTTGTCCACACACGGACGAGAAGCGCAGTGCCCTCTCACGCCACCACGCGGGGATCCACAGAAAAAGAAGAAAAAAGGTAAATTAAGAAAGAGGCGAGAAGCAATAACAAAAAAAGGAGGAATAATGGGGCAGACACCGCGTTTAAGGTTGTAGCCGAAGGGAAACCAGAAATTTTTAAAAAAAAGTCCATTTTGTTCTCTGTCCGCACTCCACCTTTCGCCTCTGTCGCCAGTGATGCGGTCAACGCGGGAGAAGACAGAACTGTGGGGAAACAGAAAAAGAGAAGAGAGAAAAAATCTAAAAAAAGAAGCTTAGCAAATTAAAATATAGGAATAAGAAAACCAACAACAAAAAAAAAAAGAACAAATTATCACGCAAAGACAATAAAGCTAAAATGGAAATAAGAAGGGGGAGGGGATACACATACATATACAGAGAGAGGACAGTACGAGGGTGCACGTCCAGAGGAATAACAAAAAAAAAACCTCAAAGACACTCTTCCAAGAGAGACAGCGGTGCACTAATTGGAAAACTAAGTGAGGGAGAACCAGCCGCAGCAGGTGCCGCAACGTCTTCCTTGCCCTCCATACTACTTTTATCCCCATTTTTCTAAGTCACCTTCGAGGAAGCACTCCGGCGCCTCGTCGTTGGGCAGCGGCTCTTGCCACCGACTGCCACTCGGTGACTCTCCGCAAAGGAGAAAACAAGGCCGAAAAAAAAGAAGGGGAAACAATGCAAGAGAACAACAAGAGATAGAGTGTGCCACGCAGAAACAGAAAAAAAAGAAAAGAAAACTGCTCTCTTCGCCATTTCGCGGCGTAGAGGATGCAGACATGGCTGCGATGGCGATGAGCACAACGCACGCCAACTTTATCTGTCTCTCCAGCATGTGTCACAGACTACTTCTTGTTGACACTTTTTTTTTGTCTTGTCTTTGTCCTTTCTGTTGACGGCGACCCGTTTGCTCACATTGTCGAGAAGACATCAAACCAAAACGTGCTTGCGCGTGTGTGCGCGCACAAGCACCAGGAGGGCAGGCTATCTTTGCTGCCTAGCACAGTCCTTTGGGCTATGAGCACTATACAGAGCAAAAAGAAAAACAGATCCTAATACGCGCACACAAGAAAAACGAGATATGAGATGAAAAGAAAAAAAAAAACTGCGAGCTCTTGACGAGTCGAAGTATCCGAGGTGCTCCGCCTGAAAAAGAAAAAGAGCACAAAAAAGAAAAAGAGAGAAAAAGAAGCAGCGGCTTCGAGCGGACACGTCTGTCGCCAGCGACTCTCTGTACAACGTCATACATCCCAGTAGAGCCAAAGAGTGTTCGGAAGAAATGCTTCCTTTAACACAGAGACAAGTTAAAATTAAAAAGTAGTAGTGAGACGAGCTGATGCCACAAGCCACCACCACCAGCTTTTTTCCCTTATTCTTCATGTTCGTGTGTGTATGTTATCAATTAGAGATCGTACTTGACACGCGAAAAGTAAGGAAAGAAAAGCTGGGTAAACCATTGCGATGGAGCACAAGCGCCACACAAGCACGCACACGAAGTTGTATGCGTGTACTTTTTAAATATATATAGAAACGCGTACCTCTTTTCTTTTCTTCACTCGTGCAGTGAGGGTCAGATACACGACCAGAGGAGCGGGAAAAGTAAGAAAAAAACAAAATTTAAAAGTAGAAAAAACGAAAGTTATATATTTCAAAAAACAGGAAAGAGCGCAGACCATATGCGACACGTACACGCAAGCAACGAAAGACAACACGCGTCAAGTAAACAAAAGGGACATAGAAGAGAAATGCACGATGCCGACTTCTTCCTTTTTGGTATATTCCTCGCCTTCCTCCGCAGTTTGATTTTCTCTCTTCCTGGCTGGTCGAGGAGAAGCGCTGTCCGGTGCTTATTATGTGTTATGAGTACGGAGAAGTAGACAAAACAAAAAGCGGGCGTGAGAGAAAGAGGCGAAAAACAACAACACAAAAAGGAGAGATGATGCAGTGCCGCACGCCTTCCCGGGTCTGGTGTGCTTCGGTGCGTAGGTGTGCGTTTGTCTTCTTTCAGATAACTCGTACTACTTCTTCTTTACTTCCAGGGTTCAGTAGACGGCACGGGGGCGGGGAGCAAAGCGGCGCTTCAGCCCGACGCTGGAGATGGGGAGGGAGCGCGGCGGGGGCGGGGAGGCGGCGCGGGGAAAGGCAATGGCGGCGGCCTCGCGCGCGAGGCAGGGGCACTTGGTGACCGGCGAGGACGGCACGGCGTACTCCTCCTCGGCGGAGGTGAGGCAGAAGGCCTGCATGGCCGTCCCCTTGTCTGTCAGGACGCTCTGCTGCGAGAGACGGGGGCTTGTGGCGATGTAGTCCGGGACGGAGATGCCCTCCGCTTCGTGCCGCGCCACCAGGTCCTTCAGCAGGCCGAGGAGAGAGTGGAGGGTGTGGTCCACCAGCTCGCCGCCCTCGTAGTCCTCGACCAGGATCGCGTTCTTCTCGTAGCCGCGGCAGCAGTCCGGTGTGTTCTCCACGATGATCGTCGTGGCGAGGTCACGGCCCAGCAGCCGCAGCTCCTTCGTCGCCGACGTGCCGTTGAACCAGCGGCGGTGGCGGTAGACGGTGTGGCAAACGGCACCGCAGGGGTCGATGTGTGCCACGACCGCGTCGGCGTAGCGGTGCTTGCTCGATGTCCACACAATTGTCTCGCAGTGATCGGCAAGGAAGCGCATGAGCTTCTCCATGCCAGGGCGAACGTAGAGAGGGCCCTGACGGGCGTAGATGAGCGTCTCGTCGAGGTCCAGCACCACTGTCAGCCGTGACTGTATCTCCGTCGGCTTCGGCGGAACTAAATACTCGCCAGAAGCGGTGATGGACGGGGAGCGGCGGAAGACTTCAGGTGCATCGGTGACGGAGTCCTCGAGGCAGAAAGAGACAGCACCAGGGCAGTAGGCACCACGAAAGCTGGCACCACGGCGGCGCTGTGAGGGCATCGAGTGCAAGAACAACGAAAAAGAAAGAAGGGACGAAAAGCCGTACAAAGAAAGGAGAAGGTGTGAAGGGAGAGGAGGACGAGGGAGTAAAAAAAAAAGCGCTCACTTCACAAGTCTCACAGACAAACACACACAAATACGAGCGCTCCGGGACGGTAAAATAATAAAAAAGAGAGAAATACGATAAACAAAAAGTAGAGAGCAAGCGGATGTTCACGTCGAAGTAGAAGCGCTTCACTGAACGCGGAAGTGTCCGTGATCTTTCTCTTCTTGTCCGCTCAGATTGGCGTACCAGGCAGAAGACAAGTGCCTTCTCAAAAACAGAGTGTTGATGTCTGTCAAGAGGGGCGTTGGCAGCGCTGATAGGCAAAGCAAGATCGGAAAGAAAAGGAGAAAAACAAAAAAAAAAAGCCCAGAAAAAAGGGAGAAAAAAAAAACAAAAGGACGAGCAAAAACAGAGAAAGCGAAAGTAAGGAAAGTAAGGAAAAACACACTTGAAAAGGCAAAACGAAGTAACGTACAAAATAGGTAAACAAATGAGAGAAAAAGTTTGCGGACAAGAGTGATATCGTCGGGCAGGCGCGATGTGGTGAAGCGGCCACGTTGGAAGACGCCGCAGACTACAGAGCACAAAAAAAAAATGAAGAGAGCGACAGATGGAGAAGAGAAAAGAGTAAGATGGTAAGACAGGTTTGAAGAGAGGGAGCGCGCGTAGGCGAGGGCTCGTCTCCTTTCTTCTTTTCTTCTTGTGTTCGTTTGCGCTCTCCTTCGGCGTCGTATGGCTGCAGTCAGCAACTAACAAAAGTAGAAAATCAAGAATAAAATAAAGAAAACAGAGTACTATATGAAAAGCAAGAGAGAAGGGGGAAAAAAAAGAGGAAGGACAAAAGAATTGGAAGGGAAAAGACTGAGACAACTAAAGCTTGAAAGGAAGCAAAAAAAAAAAAAGAGCTGAGACAATTTTTCTTTCCCACGCAACACCAAGTCTTAAAACCGACCAATAAAACAGAAACAAAAAGAAGAAAAATAGGTAAGTGCAGGCGAAGACTGGTAACAATACAGACTTTTTTTTGTTGTTGTTGTTGAAACCAGTCACTGCGATTGCAAAGGAAAAGAAAAGTGGAAGCACAAATATCTTTTCTTTGTGTTCCTTTTTTTGTTTGTTTGTTTCGGCTCGAAATGCTGTCACAAGCACAGTAGAAGAAAGATAGAAGAGAGAAAAAGAAAGAAAGGGAAAACACGGCAGCAACGAAAGAGTGAGAAAACAGAAACGAGGGAGTGATCGAAAAGGAAAGAAAGAGAGAAACTCGAAAATGTTCAGCAACTTCGGTTGAAAGCTTCAAAAACGAAATAATAAACACCCAAGAAAAAAAGCAGAATCGATCTGTTCTTTCCGGGTTTTTTTTTTGGAAAAAAAAAGAAGAGTGGGTGTTTGGTAGCGCACACAACGCTCACAAGTCAGTGAAAAGCAGTGGAATCGACGCTGAATGGAAGCCGAATCTCGAGCACTGACGTTGTGGAATAAAAGAACGTGTTTTTTTTTTACTTTCAACCTTCTCGAATATATTTCCTTCCCTTCCTTCTTTTCTTTCAGGTATGTCGCTGCCAGTTGGTGTGAGGGAGAGAGCTACAGCACAAACAAATGAGAAGGAGAAAAACAAAAAGCACACGGTGACAGAAGAAGCGCGTGGGGGAGCACACTACTGCTGCCAGTGTATGAAGATGCACTTCTTCCCTAGTCAACCGTCGTCAATTTTTTTTTTTTAACTTCCTCCGTTTTTGCTCTTTTTCTTCTTTTCAGTTCCTATTCGCTGCTCTTTCTCTGCGGGGCAAAGGTACCACACACACAAGAGACACTAAGCACAAAGAAGAAGAAAAAAAAAAACACAAGCACAACACCTTATTTGCGAGAGAACTAAGGAGAAGTCGGAGAAGAAATTAGAAACAAAAAAAGGAAGACGAAAAGCACTTTCTTTTATCTTTGTTTTCTTTTTCTTGGCGTTGGTGAGCTCTTAAGCAGGGGTGTTAAAGCAGGCAAAAGGACACGGCGAAGGGGCAGTGACACGCAAAAGAGCGTAGCAGAAGGTGTGTGTGTGTTTATATTTGAGGTATGCAGCAACCCGTATCGAAGTGCGGGTGTGTGTGGCAGTCCACGTGTTAGTACATGGCATGCGTTTTGTGTTAGTATTCAAGGATGGCAATGAAACGCCAATCAATGAAGTTAAAGCAAAAAGGTGGTGAAGAATTAAGAGAGAGAGAGAGGGAAGTAGGTACCGTTCAGTCACTTCAAGAACCGTCGATGATAAGAAATGCGAAGGAGACCGAGAGGGAGAGCGGGGTAAGAGGACCAGAGAGCGACCGCAGGGGATCAACCGCCTCACCAACTCTCTCTCTCTCTTCCTTGAGAAGCAGTAGAGGAGAAGACGGCATTGAGGAGTAGCAGAGCGGCGGAAGCCCAACGGCACACAACATGCACGAAAAAAGAACACACACAAACAAACGCAACATTGCATCAACCAATCTCACCTCGTCCGCGGTTAGCCAACGCCTCTCACTCCCAATACGAAGGAGGAGAAGAAGCAGTGAGACGAAGGGGACACAAACACACACACGCGGTAGTGCAGAGCGGCGCACTGCGGAATTGAAAGAGAAGGTGTTGTTGCCGAGGGGAACAAAAAAAAAGAGGAGGGAAACAAAACAGGTGAAATTGTTGGTGCTCCGGGTGGTCATTACTGGAGACGAAAGAGAAAAGGATGAGGGAGAAGAGAGAGAGACAGACAGACAGGAGGGAAAGTGTGAAGACTACTGCGCTCTCGCTTTACGCCCCTTCACGCACGATTTGGGGAGCAGCAAACGCAGAGAAGGCGCAGCAGTGGGAAGAGAAGGCGCAAGGCAACACGCACACAAACGAGAAGAAAACCAACCGTCAACGTACAACCGAACCCACGTCCGCCACCAACGCGGTTCCCCCCTTCTCTTTTATCGTCATCATCGTTTCTTAGAGCCTCTCATGCGCACATGCACCGTCCACGGCGCTGCGAGACTCTTTCAATTCTTCATGTTGTGCGGCGCTACCTCACTGCTGCTGAAGACTCCGTAACGCAGCGAGGACATCCGCACTCAAATAGGTAATGCTCAAAGAGCTGCTGCTGCCGCACCGCGTTGGGCAGGGCGGTGTCGATGTAGCTGATCGTCAGCTCCTCGCCTGCGGCGATGTCACGCAGCGCCACCACCGACAGCGTCTCGTCATTCGCGGTGCTGTACTGCACGTTGAGGTTCGGCGCACAGGAGTGGTTGAAGAGGCAGCCCACGGCGTAGATGCCCTGCCCGCGTGAGCTGGGCGACAACGCCGCAACATCCGTCACCGCACCGGCCGTCAGCACCGAAGCCTCGAAGTCGCGCATTGCCGCCTCGCCGTCTGGCAAACACGCGACGAGTTCGCGGTGGAAGTCGTACGGCGACGGTGGTGAGCGGTCCTGGCCGTTGAGCAGCACCGCCCCGAGCAGCTCCGACCAGCGCTGCGCCGTCAAGTAGTTCCTCTCCTCCTCGTCCATGTCGAAAAAGCAGTGTACCAGTGCGACGGTCTCATCACACATGCTCGTCTTGGTGCGCTGCCCAGCGGCGTAGGCGCTGCGCACCTCTGGGATCGCCATCGGGTCCGCCTTGCTGGCGCGAAAGGCCGCCGCGTGCGCCGCCACCTCTGCTGCGGGCGACTCCGCCGTCGGCACCGTGTCCAGCAGCAGGTAGCTGAAGTAGAAGGACGGAAGGGCGGAGCGGATCAGCTGCGCGTAGGGAGCGAAGGCGTCGCTGACGGAACAGCCGCGACGGCGGTGTGAACCAATAGCCTGGGCAACAATGCGGAGAGCCAACATTGCGGTATCGCTGTAGTCGACGCCGTTCTGCACCCACTCGTACTGAAAGAAGTCGCTGCGGGCTCGGTGCTGCGTCGGTGACATTCGACCCGCACACGACACCCAGTGAAAGCGGCGCGTCGCCGTCTCGCGGCAGCGCGTGCTGCAAAACACCTCTGTGCACCCCGCGTCGTGCCAGAGGCACCGCACCGGCACCGTGGGCATGTGGAGCTTGTTGTAGGGCAGATTCAGCGCTGCTCGCTTGCGCCGCGTGTTTCGTGCGATCTGCATGCGCGGCGTCTCCACAGACTTCAAGCAGAGCGCGCAGACCGGCACCCCGGTTGTGTAGTCGTCCATGTTCTGCGAGCAGCACAGCGCCGTCTCTTCGTGCACGACGTCGTCGGCGGCGATCGGCCGCGCCGTGCAGAGCCCTTTGCCCTTCACCTCGTCCGTGAAAATTTGTAGACCGGTGCCTGCGAGGGCCATGGTGTACAAGTCGGCCGTGTAGGTCCACGACGGACCACCCCGCACCGCCTTCTCTGACATATCTGCAGGCGACGCAACGAACGAAGTAACGGAAAGGGTGGGGGGATGGTGAATGAGACCCAGAGGCACTTTTCTAGAAATAAGGAATAGAAGAGTGAAAAAGAACAGTGGGAAAGGGGGAAGTAGAGATGAAAGGCACGACTCGCGTTCATTCGCAACAAGTACGCCAAAGCTTTTTTTTCTTAAAGTCTTCTCGTGCCACCATAGTGGACGGGCATGCGCCGTTGGGCTCAGCTCCCAAAGACCAAATTGATGGGGCTTCACAAAACAACGGGTACACTGACTGCAGCCTTGTCGAAAGCAATGCAAATCCTTCTAATTTTTCCCTTATTTCATGTTTATCATCTCTTTTCGGCATGAAGGCGGAAGGAAAAAACAACGCCGTGACGACATTGTCAGTCAGTACGCCGTCCACAGCCTTTGACACGCGCAGTGCGGCACGCACCACACGCACATGCAGGAAAAGGCAAGTAGCGAAAGAAAAAAAAGACCTTCATAAGCGGAAACAGCGGTTCACAAGGGGAAAAAAAAAAAGGAAAGAGGAAGAGTGAGAGAAATGAGAGACAGCAAGATAGACGCAGTTCGCCTCCCCTGTTGACTTCTTTGTTTGTTTGTTTTCTCGTCACTGTTTCCTTCACCGTCTTCTCGCTTCCCTCACCTTTTCACAAGCTTCTCCACATCATGTGGACACCTTGTGCTGAATGTCCGTGTCCACAAAGGCAGAAAAGTCGAAGTCGGACACAACAAATTGACGGTGGTCACGCAGAAGGTACGAAGCGGAGCCCATTTCACTCAAGCGGCTGCGGATGCGTGCAAAGCTGATCACTTCCTCCTCGTTGTGGAAGTTGTAGTGGGCCGTGTAGCCGCTGCGGTCGTCCTCGCCCTCGCTGTAGTACTCGCGGCTGCTGCCCTCCTCCACCACATCCATTCCACCAACGGAGGCGCCGCCGTCGGCACCGTCGCCAATCGCGCCGGCGTTCTGCTCCGCGTAGGTCGGGTCCATGAGGTGGTTCCACGGGACTGTAGAGGTGAAGAGCAGCTTCACGTTGTTCTGGTAGAGCTCATCGACCAGGACGACAAACTGGTGCGAGGCGTTGAAGTTGCCCCTCCCCATACGCGGCACGTTTGTCACAATGACGGTGTGGAAGTGCGAAGCGATGAGCTGCATGTCAGCCGACGAGAAGGCTTCGCGTACGCCACAGATGTCGGTGAAGTCGAACAGCGCACACCCGCCGCAGCGGACGGGAATCACAACGTTGCGGCCGTGGTGAAAAAGCATGTCTTCTTTCACCCACTCCACGCCCTCCGCAGCACCAGCCGTGGTGCGGAAGCCGTGCTCGACGCGGCGGACCAGCCGCTCCATGTTGGCTCGCGTGTTGGGGTGCAGAAAGACGTGCTTGTGGTGGCACTCCGCCGCGTCCTTGACGCGGTAGTCGCGAATGGCGCCGCAGTGCACCACGTTGCAGTAGTGCTGCAGCACCGGCAGGAAGCTCGTGAAGGAGGCGGAGATGTGGCAGAGGTCCTCGGGGCGGCGGTTGCTCGTGGTGAGAAGGAAGAGGCCCTGCCGGAAGGCGCTGGTAAAGAAGGCGGCGAGCAGAGCAGCGTGGGCCACATCAAAGGTCTGGAACTCGTCGAAGCACAAAATGGGCGACTCCTGCAGCACCTCCTGCACTACTACATCAATCGGGCGGATGGAGCGGAGGGCCAGCCGCTCTGCGGGCTGACGTGCCGCACGCCGCCGTGCCGTCAGCTCCACCTCCGCTCGGAAGAGGCGCTGCTCCAGCTCGCTCATGAAGGAGTGGAGGTGCGAGCGGCGCTTCGCGTAGGGCGTAGCACAGAGGTCGAAGAGGTCGAGGATCATCGTCTTGCCGATGCCCACGTCGCCCCACAGGTAGAGACCGCGCTTCTCTGCCACGCCGAGGTTCTCGGCCTCCAGCAAGCCCAGCGTGCGCGTGACAGAGTCGGGGAAGAGGCGGCCGGCGCGCTTCGCGAAATCGTCCCACGCCGACGCCGACGCGCCAGCCACGGACCGCAGCCACTTCCGGCCGCTGCGCTGACTGCCCGACACCCACGGTCGTGTATAGGGGGTGATTTTTCCAGCGCTCTCGTCTGTGTGGCTCTGCTCAATGAAGTGGAGGAGGGGCGTGCAGGCCTCGGCCATCTTGTGCTGAGAGCCGTTGAACTCGATGACGCCTTTGTTGGTGAGGTGGTCGTAGGCCTCCACCACCGTGCGCTTCGTGGAGAGGTGGCTCGCCCACATGTTCGCCCACCGCCGACACGTCCGCATCGCGACGACGTGCAACTGACGTGCAGAGAAAACTAAAAAAGCACCGCACAGCGCGCAACTGTTAGGCCGGGGAGCAGAGGACACACCCGGCCACAAACACACAGAGAACGTTGAGGAATAGAAGCCAAGAGAAAGAGAGAGAGAGAGTGGGAAGAGAAGCAGAACGTAAAAGAAAAGAGGAAAGGAAAAGGTGAAAATGAAAGATAAAAGTCGCTGTGCCTGTGCAGGCACGAGTTGGAGGTGATCAGAGTTGAATGTTTGTTGTACTCGTTCGTTTTGTGTGAGTGTGTGTGTTTGTATATATGGGTGTGTGAGTTGAAGTGTGTAAGAGGCGTCTGCTATCCGTGAGTGTACGGTGTGGAACAGGAGGCAGAGGCAGGGAGGGCAAAAGAAGGCATAGGAAGCCTCTCTGTACAGTATGCACCCTTGCACTCTCTTTTTCCCTTCAAATGACAAAAACGAGTTCAATTATTAACGAGTGCGTGTATGTGGCGGTTACGCAGAGACGCGCTCAGTGAGCAAAGAAAAAAAAAACAGAGGGGTAAAAAGAAAAGAGACGTAGACAGCAGAGAAAGAGAAGGCCAGAAAAAAAGCTTAAGTGCGCATGACAATTTGCCTGGCGTGTCAGTGTGGCGCAAAGTTCACTGTACATCGAGCGCCATCACACTTTCTCTGCGACAGACGTACAAAGAGAGAGGCGAAGTTCAACTTGACGGGGAGTGCAGTCACTCAAGAAAACTAGGACGCTTTCTTTTGTGCAACCTCGTCAAGCGTGGAGCACTTTCGAATACACCTCGCATTATATTTTTTGTTATTCTCAACGCACGCATTTTGTCTCGGAACAGATGACTCAGCAGGTTGCCATCGCTTTTAGGAGAAAAAAAAAGCACAATGTGCCCCTTCACAACATGGCTAAGGCGGCCTGCCGCAGCTCCTCCAACAGAGCTGCACCCGCCGCTCCGACCGTCCCGCTCTGGAGGGCAGCGATCACGCTCTCCTTCGCCGGCACCAACGTTGCGGGCACCTCGGCTTCCGACGCGAGGCGCGCCACCACGCCGGCCACCGCCTTCCCAGGTACCTCCACGGCGCAGCGAAAGACAACATGAGTGAGGAGCGTGCAAATAGAGGAGAGCAGCTTTCCGTTGGCGGCGGCGTCTTCGGGGGACACAACGGCAGCCCGGACCTCCGCTGCTGCCGCCTCCTTCATCGCCACGTACACGTCGCGCTCCGCCTTCTTGTTGGGTGGGTGGAAGGCGGCAACAGCGACGACGCCCGACCCGCTCATCTCCCGCAGCGTCTCCATGAAGAGGTCAAGGGCCTTACCAGTGACGGCGGTGATGAGAGGCTGCAGACTGTTGCGCCGGCTCTCCGAGAAGGGCAACAGCGCCTTTTTCAGCTGCGCGGGTTGCGTCACCTCGTCTAGGGCCGCCGCGACCTTCTCACTCAGCGACGGCGAGTCCAGACTCTCGTTGTGCAGCACCTGCCGGGCAAGACTGAAGGCCTGCGTCGCCATCACGTTGCGCACGATCGCAGAGGATGTCGGCTCATCGAGCTGCGCCACCGCCCACTCCACGCCTTTAGCCAGCACGCCCAGCTCCATCCAGCGTGCCGCCAGCGCCTCCTGCAGCGCAGCACGCGACTGCTTCAGCTCCGCCGCAGCGCTCTTAGCGGCTGAGGCGGCAAGCTGCTGCTGCACCGCGCCGATCATGTCGCCCCACACGTCCGTCAGCTCACGCAGCACGGCGGCGTAGCGGTCACGCGGCAGCCGCAACACCGACGCAACGGCGTCCTCAGCGACCGCCTGCGGGGAAGTTTTAGACTTTTTGGCGCTCGTGAAGGCCGGCAACAGCGCTGCCCGCACCTTCTCCTCCGCAGCGGGCGAGAGGAGCACCGCGTCGGCCACGAGAGTCGCCGCCTCCAGCCCAGGGTACAGCTCACGCAGCCGCGGCTCCAGCGCTGGCCAGTCCTTCTCCACCTCCACGAAGAGGGGAAGATGCTCGGCAAGGTCGACAGCCAGCACGTCGCCGTCCACGACGCTCTGCAGCGCCGGCACGTTGGCGAGGAAGCGGTCCGACACGAAGCCGTTCGACAGGGCGTAGCCGCAGAGCGGATGGGCCTCGCTGGCCCGCACCACAGGGACGGCGCTTGCGGCATCCTTCGCGGCGCCAGACGACTTGCCGCCCGCACCCTTGCGGCGACCGCGGCGTCCATGCGCGGCGTTGCCTGCAGCTGCTGCAGCGGTTGACGTTGCCGCCGACGATGCTGCTGTCGCATCAGTGCTGGCCTCTGCAGGGTTGTAGTGCTCGACGAGGTACTGCCGTGGGTTGTGGATCTCCTGCCGCTGCAGAGGGGCGTACTCGATGTAGCCATTCGACGCGTACAGGTTGTGCACCTCCGCCGTGCGGCGCGTCTCGTAGACGCGTGGGACGTACGTGTGGAAGCCGTCGAAGGAACCGGGCAGCTCGCCACGCACCTCCTCCACGACGGTGTTCAGTAGCGGGGCAAAGAGCTCGTTGCGCTTGTAGAAGGCCTCCAGCCGCACCGGCTCCTCAGCAGCGAGCAGGCCAGCACGCACGACCATGCGCTGCAGCTGCACAAACTGCTTCGTGTAGAGCGCGGAGCTCTGCAGCACGGCGTCCAGCCGCCCGCTGTCGATCGCCTTGCTCAGCAGGTTTCGCGCAAAGACGGAGCTCAGCTGGTTGCTGGAGGCGAAGACGGAGATGGCCAGCGAGCCTTGCTCACGCAGGAGATCACCGGCCGCCAACACAATAGAGTCGAGGTAGCCCTCCGTCATCAGCTCACCCCCTTCCAGCAGCAGCGTTGGATTCTCCTCGAGCACAGCCGGCAGCACCCGCTCCACTTGGTACGCATGCACGCTGAGAAGGCCTGGCAGGTCCACGACGTTCAGCCGCCCACCGTTCGCCAACACCTCGTCCACCATTTCCCGCTTCAGCTCATCCCAGGTGAGGTACTCCTTTGCATCAGTGGTGAAGAGCAGCTCCACCAGCTTCTTCTGAATGAGGGCATTCACAATTTCAACCGCGTTGCGCTCCGTGATCTGGTTGGACACGTCCTCCTTCTGGAGAGACTGGAACTTCTTTACCAGCTCGCGAAGCTCGACGTCGTCCATGGGTTCAGCAAGCGAACTATTTTCGAAAAAGGAAAAAGAAATGACAGCACTTAGCTTTGTGTAGACGCTTTCGATCCGGCTTGCAAAAGCGGTAAGTGGTATGCGTTGATGGTTGCGGCAGGGATGCGCGTGGTGCGATGCGTGGTAGAGGAGAAGGAAAGAGAGAAGCAGTGCAGGAGCTCATCACCAACACGAGACGCATAAATCGAAGAAAGTACTGTACAACCCATGAAAGATGGGCAGAATAGTAGACACTTCACTCGGTGCATTTGTGCATTGCGCACATTCAGTCGGCAGTGCTTCTCTTCAAGCAAGCCATCGTTGCATCCTGTCCAACCACTGGTAGGGAAAAAAAAAAACCGACAGTACGAGCGCCGCCATCCGCAGCAGGACGCTTTTCTCGAAGGGTTACAAGTTCTGTTTCGTTTCCATCTTTCTCGTGACTCCTGTGTGCCCAAGCAGGCTCGTTAAACGCTAGCAAGAGAAAGACGGAGAAGGCACCACGCCGTAAAAGAGGAAGCACAGTGAGTGCACAACGATAGAGCAAAGGCAGGCATGCAAGCGAGGCCTCGACACACAACTTCAACAGAGGACCAGCCGTTCCTGAGTGCAGCTGGCGCTGTGGCTCATTTTTTTTTTCACCACAGTCAACGCCACATATTTCCTATTTTTTTTTTTGGTTTACTCAGCGGTGGAGAGGACGTGGGTGCCGCGGGCGTACACCTCCCCCGTGTTGGTGTCCTCAAATGAGAAGTCGGTGAAGACGATGTTGTTCGCCTGGTTCACGAGCCGCGTCACGCAGCTGCACTTCTTGTCCTCAAAGACAGCGGACAGGAAGCTGATTTCGAAGCTGACGGAGTTGACGGCGGCCTTGGGAGCGTAGGCCTGAGCGTGCATCTTGGTGAAGGCGTCGGCGAGCGTCGAGAGGGAGCCGCCGTGCACGGACTTGAAGCCGTTGTGGCTGCCACGCGTCGGCTCCCACGGGAAGACGAGCGTGCCCTCTGGCCGCTCCTGGATCTTGTCAGGGGAGAAGAGGACGGTGCGGAGAAGGTGGGCAGTGTAGTTCTGCGGGTGCTCCATCACGCGCTGGGCCGCCGCGGACGCCTGCGCGAGGGTGACGGAGTTGAGCGCGAAGCGGGTGGCCTGCATCGCTATTGGGCAAGTAGTTGTGGCGGCTGAGTAAATGTCTTTTATCGTTGGTTCTTGGCGCTGTAAAGTATCCAAAAGGATCCTACTAAGCCGCAAAACGTGGTGCAGAGAGAAGGATGAAAAGCAGAAAGGAGCAGAGAGAGAGAGAGGTGTAATAGACGTGTATTTTTTAGAAAATGTCAAGTGCGCGCTGCAGCTAGAAGCTAACAACACGAAACCTGAGGAGCAAAGCGAGTAGGGCCCAAGCAGCTGCGTCGATGAGCGGCACCAGAGAGTGCGCCTCTTGATTTGTGCCGCAACGCTCAGCGAGCAAAAAAAAAAATCACTGGTATAAGTGCGCGCATTGTAGAGAGAGACTCACACGTCAACGGTTCAGCAGTTGTGGATGACGGAGCGCCTCTCCCTCCTTCTCCTCCGCACTCTCGTCGGCAACCCTCACCAACAACACACGCTTTCTCTTCTCCCTTCCCTCCATTTTGTCTTTGTCAGTCGGTAATCTTTCTAGGAGGAGTGGAACTGTACAGAGAGGGCGGCAGCTGTCGAACAAAGACGCACCTTCCCACCAATGAAACGTATCGGCACGCATGCATAGCAAACCAAAGACCGTCAGCAACAACACCTACAACAACTGCGCTGCGAGATGCCCAACGCGCGTGCCAGTCAACTCTCCTTCTCTTGGGACTCCGCGAACGAAAATTCCAAGTCCTGTACAACGTCCTCATGTGTGTGCGCAAAGGTCTGCGGGTCGGAGAGGTCAACAAGCGATGTGGCGCGGTGCTGCAGCCGAGCCCGCTCACTACTCACAATGCGGCCCGCGGTGCACATCGCCGTGCAGCTGCTGCGAGGGAGGCAGTTCAAGTTGCGCAGCGGGCGGGACGTGAGGGGGTCGCCGCATACCGCCGCGTGCAGCCGCATCGCGCGCCACGGCAGACGCTCCCCGCAGCGGCGACAGTCGAAGAGTTGCACCAGCAGCTCGGCAATCTCAACATCGCGCGGACGGCGCCGGCCGTTCGTATTTGCGGCCGTCTCCACGAGGTGCTGGTGCAAGGCATCGTAGGACGTGTAGCCCCAGTAGGTCGCGCCGTACATAACAAAGACCTCCTCCGACGGCGCGATGTCGCGTATGGCAACGACGAAGACACGACCGGGATGGTGATCGTACTCCATGAGCTGGGCATTGGCCCGCTGCGGGCCGTCGTCGTTGATGAAAGTGGCCAGCGAGAGGTGTTCGCCGGTGTCCGTCACACCGTCAATGAAGGAGCCGGTGGAGCGGACCCGCACCACGTAAATACCGCGGAGAGAGGCCTTCGCGGCGCTGCTGAGTGTGCGGCCGCGGTACTCGCACATAACGCAGCCCTGTGGCACCTTACGCGTGGAGCGGAGAAAGAGTCCCAGTCCTGCTTGTGTGCCGATGGTGGACGGCTTCACCTCAAAGAAGCGGTGCTCTGCTTGTGGGGGAATGTGGCGCACCATCGACCTCTTCTCGGTGTTGAGGAGGGTCATGCCAAGCTGCTGGTACTCGCGGCTCACCAGCAGGTTCACTCGGCAGGCAAAGCGCATGTTGCGTGTGGTGTAGGTGTCGCGGTCGAACTCCATGAGCTTTCCTTCCTCCACCATACGCCCACACGCCGCCGCGAGAAGCTCCTCGTCGATCATACCGCCCAGCAGGAGGGCGATGGTGCGGGTGGTGAGGGGGACACCGAGGCGGACGCACATGTCCCCAATGACACGTGAAAGCGCCTCATAAATCATGCATCGACGCGGCGACGAGGGCTCGCACGCGCACACACAGACACACTAGACAGCACCGAGCTGCCGTCAGCAAAAAGAATGATGGAAGAGCTCTGTGCGTGTAGAGGAAGAGTGGAAACGTAAGCGGAAGAGGAAGAGAGGATTTCAAATCAAGCACGGAAAAAATCACAAGATACATGTGCACCACTCAGCTTACCAGGCGACGGGAATTCACCGGCGCACCGCGATGCAGCACCGTAATGCTCTTAAGGCTCTGCATAAGAAACGAGTAGAGCCCATGGCTTGCGCAGCTCATGTGTTTCAAAAGAGTTTTTGCCTGCAATTTTTTTTTGTTGTTGCGGGTATGCCTACTGGACGCTCCACCTTTGGCCGTGCTCTGCATCTTCATTGCAGTATATCGTCTCTAACAACGTCGAGGACGAGCAACGCGAAGAGAAAGTGAACAAAAAAAAAAAAAGCAACTCATGTCAAACACCAAAGAGGAGGCCTTTAGACTGCTGGGTTGGAAAAGGCACGCATAAACACACGCGCACACGTGCAGCTCTACAAGAGAAGGAAAAAAGATGACATTCAGAGCACTTAGGGTGGCGTGTTCCACTCGCCACGCCACGTCTCTGCCCACAGCAACGGAAAGAAAGGGAGAACCAGAAGAACTGGAAGGGGCGTGCAAGAAAAACAAAACACAAGAGAAAAAGAGAACTCTTTAAGAGTCAGCGCTACGAACGGGTGTGTGTGTGTGCGTGGACGTTGTGTGGCCCACTCGAATTGACAGTATTTGCATTAAGAACAAACGACTTTCTATCCGCCCCTTTCTCTTCAAATGCTCACTCATTTAGTGGTGGTAGTGCCGTTTCTGTTTTCTGCTCCTGTGCACTCAGAGAAACAGACAGAGAGGCACGCGTAGATCTGCTGCTGGAGTCGCAGCGACACGTCCTTTTCCCCTACCTCAACTCGATCCGTCTAAGTAAAGACGAAGGCCATGTAGGTGCCGATGGCTGAAAACAGCAGCCCCATGAAGAGCAGCCCGCCGGAAAGTAGCGCGTCGACCCAGCTCGTCAGGTACGTGCCCGAGGCACGCATCTTCATTGCAAACAGCGCAGGGAAAGTCATGGAGAGTGTCGCGCTGAAGAGGGCACCGAGGATCGACACCACCTTGGCCACATCCGGCAGAAAGATGGCCAGCACGCAGCACAGCGCGGAGAGCACCACGCCGAGCTTTGTGCGCGTCTTGCGCGGGATCTTTGTGCCGCCGCCACCGGAGAGAAACATAAAGGCGGCGAGGCGGCAGGGGAAGATGCAGAAGACGAAGGAGATGGCAGCGCTGAAGCAGCACATCAGCTGGCACACCATCATCAGCGCGTCCGTCTCCACGTTGTAGCTGGACAGAATGTTACCGTTCGAGAGCTTCGGGAACGTGAGGCTGCCCAGCATGCCGAGTGCAACGTAGAAAATGGAGACAACGCCGAGGGCCAGCGACGTGGAGACGAGAATCTTGTGCCCTGTGCGGTCGTGCAGGTCCTTGATGACGGCCATCACATTCGACTGCACCTCGTAGGAGAAGACAAAGATGGGGGCAGAGAACATGTAGGGCAGAGCGGCAGCGAGGCGGCCGGTGTTGAAGGCCTGGTTAGGGTCCGATGCCGCGTCCTTCGCAGCGCGCGCCTTCAGCGCTGCCGCAGAGGTCGCCTCGGGCACGAAGAAGCGGTAGGCGATCGTGAAGATGATAAAGATGGTGAAGAGGTTGCTGATGAGCCCCTTGGTGCGCAGCGAGGCCAGCCGGGAGTTGAAGGTGAGGGGGGTGATGATGAGCATCGAGGCGATGAGGCACAGCGAGCCGCCGGTGTCGCTGCGCATCCACTCCGGCAGAAAGGTGGCCCGTCCAACGAGAATGGGCGTCACGCTGTCCTTGATGAAGTTCAGGTACACCACCGCGCAGCCGAAGCTGTAGAAAAAGAGGATGAAGCGGATCACCCAGCGGCCCTTCGCGCCGAGGAAGAAGCCGGCCACCGTCTCGTAGTCGTCGGAGTCGGCGGAGAGGGAGGCGAGGGCGAGAATGCGCACGGAGAGAAAGGTGACGGTGATGCAGAAGACGACGCAGAGAATGGCAAAGGACCACCCACCCACCACAAAGGCCAGCGGCAGCGACAGCATCGTTGGCGTGCAGGCCGTCGTCACGAGGCCCAAAGCACCGGAGAGAACGCCATCGCCTGGGCAGCACGTCTCGAGCAGCGAGCCCTTCATCTCCTCTAAGCTGCTGAAGGTGCGGTTGTCGAAAAAGATGCTGCCGTTGTTCGGCTGGCGCCAGTCGTACTCGTCCCCGGCGACCGATGCGGCACCGCCGCCGCGCGCTGAGCCGCCGCGGATGTTGTCGACGAGGTGCGACGTCTCTCCATCTTGATCAGACATCTGTCGCAGGATTAGACGACGGTGATGAAAAAGGTGCTTCGGTCAAAAGAGAATGCGCGCGCAGCTATCAAGATCCAGATAGTGAAGAAAGAAGCGAGGCACGTGCGTGTGTGTGTGTGTTTGATGGTCCAATTTGAAAAAAAAAACAATAATGAGGATAAGTACTCGCTGCCGATGAAGTGTTTGATTTGAATCGCCAGTTGGCCATCATTGGGGACACAACCGATGGAGAGAGAGAGAGAGAGAGAAAAAGAAAGTGTGCAGGGATGGCTGTGGGAAGACAAACAGCAAAGACCCGAAAGAAGAGAGAGCTAGGCAACATCGCTTATCCTCAGCGGTTGTTCAATTACAGTGAGCGGCTATCAAAGAAGCGCTAAAATATAACTTCCCCCTTACGATTGACTCTATCTCTTTCCCTTTCTTGGTCATTATGTGTCGAGACGCTCCAGATACAAAGGCATCTGCTCCTTCCTCCTTTCTCCTGCTTCATGTTGCTCCTTCTTTTCGTTGCCTTTTTTTTTATCTTACCACCTTACGTCAAAAAGCAGTTGGCGATACACGAAGAAGACCCGGAGAAGAAGAAGGCAGACTTCCGGCGAAAAAGCCGATGCAAGCACACGTGCACATCTCCCAGACACCGGTCCCCTTTGCACCCTTCTCTTCACACTCATATGCTTAACCCAAACGTGCCCACTAGTCGAAGATGGGCTTGCCGTCACGAAGATCCGTCTTGAGCTGCGCGAACTGCTCAAAGTTGACGCGGTTGTTCTCCCCGTACTTCTCGATGAGGCTCTTTGCCTTGCTATCTGTCTGCCGCAGCCCAATCTCCCTCAGCACCTTCTCGAACTCTGGCAGCTCAATGAAGCCGCTGTTGTTGACGTCCCAGCGTTGGAACATCGCGTAGTCGGACTTCTCCGTCGTGTCGCCGTCGAGGAGCAGCAGGGGAAGCATGCCGAGAATCAGCCCAATCATGATGCCCACCGTGCCGCCAAGGTGGCCAGCCAGAAAGACGCGGCGGTCTTTCATCTGCTCCTCCGTGAGCACCGGCGTGTTGAAGTTCAGCTTCTGCACCGCCTTGTCGATAAGTCCATGCACCTGCATGCCCAGCATACCAGAGCAGACGTTGCCCATCGCAGCGGAGGCAAGCACCGTGCAGTTCAAGTAGAAGCCCAGCGTGCCGTCGATCATGTCGCCGGCCAAGATCATCGTCGCGTTGTCGAGGAAGCCGAAGCCGACGAAGGGCAGCCCCGCCTCGAGGGCAATCATCAGCAGGCCGGCGAGGGGCAGCGCGGTGGAGGCTGCCGTTGCCGTTGCCGGCTTCGCCTCGGTGCCGCGCTTCTTCTGCTCCTCCTGTCGCCGCTTCAGCGCACTCTCAAACCAGTGATCGAAGTCCTTCGGCGAAATTTGCCGGTCCTTGTCGGCGTCCGCCTTCTCCACCTCCTGCGCGGCGCTCTCCTTGCCGAACCACTCCATCGCACCGCCCGTGACGACGAGACGGCGACGGCTCTGCGGGTCCATGCTGGCGACCACCTCCATCAGAATACGGGGGTCGTTCTCGATAAGGTGAGCGATGCGCTGCAGCTCCTCCGACGTCAGCGCACTGCCCACACTGGACGGTGCTGCTGCTGTGGGGTTCGTGGCGGCGGCAGCAGAAGTAGTCGGGGCCGGGTTACGCAGCAGCGGTGTGGTGCTCAGCGTCCGCCGCATGACGGGTGTGCGTGCCAACGTACGGGAACACGCGAAGCGCAGCATCGTGAGAAAAAAAAAAGACGCGAACGCACGCAAACAACGAGAGAGAGAAAAAAGGTAAGAGTCAAGACGGCGGCGCTGTGGCAGCAGTAGACGCCTTAGGAGCAAAAGAAAGATAAGTGATAAGAGAGAGAGAGAAAAAAAAAACAGCGATACTAATGCACGAGGCACCGTGGAAACAGCTCAGCACGTTGGGAGAGCGAGAAGAAGAAGAGAGATGACTTAAGAGAAATCGACTCTGCAACTGTCGTGGCTGTCTTTCTATGGTGGCAAATACGCAGAATATAAAAAACGCGAAGTGAGAGGCGGGGCGACTTCCTCCTCTTCTTCGTCCTGGTTTATTATGTATAAGAGTGTGTGTGTTTATAGAGGTTGTATTCAGTGGACAGGGGAAAGAAGTTTGGTACGACAGACGCGTTCCTTCTCTGCACAAAAAACAAGAATGGAGTCCACAGAGAAAATGGTGGAAGAGTGAGCTGCTACGATGGTGTGCGTGGGTGGTTGGGTGTGTGGCGCGTTCCTGTACGTGGGGAAAGAGGTGGAGTGAGAGGGAGAGCATGAACACCTACGTGGCGCAGTCCATTACAACAGCCAAAACACAATGAGAGAGGAAAACAGGCGGCAAGGGATTAGTAAGAAGAGAGGAGAAACACGGCTCTAGGAAAAAATAGAGATGAGCGGGACGCTTCGCTGCCGCCGGCACCATTCTTTTTTCGCGCCTCATAAACCTTTGCCAAAGGTTGCGTGCATTAATGAGCGGAGAGAGACACACATCAAATCCAACAAAATCTTTAAGCTCAAGAAATCCTAGTGTATCTTCTCTTTGTTTTTCTTTGTGTTTAGCGGGTTAATCGTTTATGAGAAGAAGTCCAATTGTTGTGCTCGCACACTCACAGCTTCACAGTTAGAGGCACGTGCGGTATCACGGCGAGACCAACTCCGGATCGTCGATGTGCATCGGGTGGCCGTAGACGGCGACGCCGCCCTCGATGCATGCCGTCAGCTGCTTCACGGCATCCTTGCTGCCATCCAACTCGTACAGCTCGACCAGCTCGTCCGTGAAGGTGTCAGAAAAAAACTTCATGTAGTCGTCTCGCACCTGCTGCACAGCCGTGGCGACACCGCTAGAGGCCGCCTGCGTTGCCTTCGAATCTGCCATCGTGAAGCGCTTACAGTGTGGGAAGAAGGAGGAAAGCGAAGTGCACCTGATCAACAGAGAAAAAGTCTGCCGAGCTTTCACGAGACGAAGAGTCGTTGCTACTAATGTGAGGGAAAAAAAAAGGAGAGGAAAAAGGGGTTGGGTAAGAGTGGTGGCATGCGTGGCGATGGAAAAGAGAGAGCAGAAAACGGTCATGGTCAAGGCAGGCCATGCATGTCACCATGCTCCTTTTATTTTTTCTTCTTCTTCATCACGAGTGATGGGAAGATAGCGATTACATGTGTCGTTCTCCTGCTCCAACCGGCGAGGCGATACGTGGATGACAAAAAAAAAAAGAAGAATCCAAACTTTGTGTGTCTTCATCTTTTCCAGCAATAATGGATTATTTAGCAGATGGCATCGTGCGCACCTCTACGGTGCTGAAGAAGGAGAAAAGGAATCCGCAACGCTATCCATCGGCACACCGCCTCGCTGCTGCTGCAGCTCCACCACTCCCTTCAGCGCCACTTCCGTATCGAGCGCGTACTCAACGAAGTTGTGAAACTTGCTCTGGCTGCGGCTCACCTGCCGCACCGCTGCCTGCTGCAGCACGCGCAGTGCGTCGTTCTCCGTCTGCCACGTCGCGAAGGAGGCAAACATGGCACCCGCGTACGCGGCAGCGGTGCCAGTGGCGGTGGCCACCGTGATGTGCAGCGGTGTGCGCACCTTTTCTTCCACCGTTGCCGCAGTGTCTCCCTGCGTGGACAGACCACTGCTTAGCACAACACCAAAGCACATGGCGTGGCGGTCCAGCAGCAGCGACTGCACCCGCACCACGACCTCCTGCCCGAGGTGCAGCCCCGCCTCTGCAAGGAAGCGCTGCACCTCACCGTCCGACAGAGAAGACGCCGCACGCGTACTGTGCAGCAGCGTCACGTGCGGCTGTGCCACAACGTGTTCGAAGCGCTCCAGCAGCGCTCCAGCCACCTCCGCGTGCGTCGAGACCGCCTTTCCGTGGAGAAGCCACCCGGGAAGCCACTTGACGTGCCCCCGCACCACGCGTCCGGCAGCGCAGCGACGGTTGCCCGTGCAATCGCCCTCCCCCGTGTCACCGCGGCCCCACAGTGCAGCAGCCACACGGCGCACGAGACGACGGCCCGCAGAGGCTAGCGAGGCCGCCGGTGCGGCTTCCTCCACCGCTAGCCCCAGTGTGGGGCACAGCACACGTGCCGCGATGTCCCGCAGCGCATCGCTGGTACTCTCCAGGCGAATCTGCAATTGACGTTGTGTGGCGTTCGTCGTACTTGACGTGGAGGTCAAGAAGGCAGTGACATCGTGCAGGGGTGCCATCGCGGTCGCGTCGGAGAGGTCGAGCAGACTGTGCAACAACGCCGCGTGGCGGCGCTGCATCTCGGCGCGAATAGCGGAGACGTCCAATACCTCCAGGGACGACCCTCCACTTATCGGCCGCGCCTGCACATCTGCTTGCTGCTGCTCGTTGATGCGCTGCAGCAGTGCACGCCCCGCCTCCTCTGGCGTGGCTGCGCTGGTGTCGACGTGCCAGCAGCGCTCCTCCGGGGACGGCGGCTGAAACTTCTTGCGCACCGTGTACAACGCGTGTTGCGCCTCTGCAGCGCTGCGGAGCACCTCGTGGTTCTGGCGGTGGCCCACCCGCTGCGCGCTGACAGTCGTGTCCGGGCATTCCACGTACGCAGTTTGGTAGGCGGTCAAAGACGAAGGGAAGCAGCGGCGCCACACCTGCCGGCTCGCGTGTGTTGCGTTGCACGCATCGAGTATCAGCAGCCCCGGCCGCTGCGTCTCCAGGCACCAGAGAGAGACGTCACGCAGCGCGTCGCAGAGGGCGGCGTGGACGAGCGCTCGCAGTCGTCGCTGTTTGTGTTTGCTGCTGTCCGCGTCGATGCCGTGTGCCTGGGCGACATCGCGGCTCACCGCGTCGCGGCTGACGTGCACAGCGAAACCCAGAGCAGAGGAGGCAGGAGTTTGATGACTTGCCAGTGCGTGCAGCAGTGCCTTAGACACTGTTGTCTTGCCCGCACCGGGCAGGCCGCACAGAACGAGTACAAAGAGAGGGCAGTGGCTGCGGGGGCACGCAGTGCGGGCCGACACGTCCATCAGCTTCGTGAGAGCGTGCCCAACCGTGTCCGCGGCATCACGATACCGCAGTCGGCCCTTGGCCTGCAGCGACGCCTCGAAGCGGTCAGCCAGCTGCGACACTCCCTCGTGCGCCAGTGTAGAGCGTATCTCGTCAACCGATGGCGCCGTCGACGCCAACCACGCGAGCAGCGCCTGGTGGTAGAGAAAGGACTGCGGCCGTGAGTCGCCCATCACCAACGACCGCAGCGCGCGCAGCACAGTGTACCGCGGTGTCTTCACCTTCAACCGAATAGGGCAGCACCACGTCGCAGAGGCGTCCTTCTCCTCGTCTGTGCGACACTCCACAACCAATACGAAGCCCTCCGCCAGTGCAGGGCACTCTGTGAAGGGGGTGTAGACACAGCGCCACCCCTCCACTGACCGCAGCACCGCGTGCAGCTCCCCGCTCTCTCGGAGCTCCACTGCCGGGGCACATCGCACACCCCAGGCTGCTGCGTGCGCCGGGAGTGCCGCAAGAGCAACGCTCTCCTCTCGCCGCTGTGCCCGCCGCTGCACGGCAATCAGCACCAGCTGCTCATCGAAGATGTCCTCCTCCAGCACCGGATGCTGGTGATCCACACGACGCCGAATACACTCGAAAGACGCGCAGGCGCTCAAATCGAACAAGTCTGACGCCATCTGCGCTTGCTGAGAGGCGGGCAACTTCTCGAGCAGCTCACGCGCTGCATCGACGTGGGGGCCGGCGACAGCATGCTTGCTCATCACCTCAAGGTGCACGCCGTCGAGGGTGAAGACGGTGACGACGAAGCCAGCCATCTTCCGCATTGCCCAGAGGCGATAGGTTGAGCTCGACCAGAGCGACGGGTCGCTGAGCCACCCGTCCCGCACCTCGCTCAGATCAAAAAACTTGTTGATGCCGCGGCAGATGATCGCCCCCGTGTCGGGCTCAATCAGAAGCGACCGCGCACCGCAAGGAAGAGACGCCACGTCCCCCTGCGAGGCATCCTTCACGCTGACAGAGAGCACGGCACGCCCGCTGAGCAGCACCGCCGCCGCAGTGCTCGCTCGCCCGCGCTCCACGTAGGCCTGCAGGGCATCCCAGTCTACACGTGGAGAGGCCGGTGCTGCCTGCTCCGACCGGAACCAGCATTCGCGTTGTAGCGCGTCCATGCCCCGCGCGTGAAAACGATCGTTCTGAGTGGAGTGAGATAAAGGTCACAAAGTCATCGGAGTGAAAGGCAGAGAAAGATGGAGTGGAGGACCACAAACGGACAGCGCGCAACGCCAAAGCGGCTCGACTTCACCGCGAAGCCCAATCGAGATCTGCATCGAAGCTCTCGAATTATTTGAAACTAAAAGCAGCGTGTTTGTCTCCTTCCAGTGCAAAAGGCTCCTCACGTACCACCGCGTCTCACTTACGCTTTTTCATTGATAGTTTATTCAGCTCCTTTTTATGTTCTATGGCGTAAACTGTACGGTAGCATCTATTGCAGGAAGAGCATCAAGAAAGAGGAAGGGCAGAGCGGGATGCAGCGCAGCCACCACCCACAAACACACACACTTACACACACGTTCACCACCGAGCTTTCTAGTGCGATATCAGCAAGCGTCGCGTTGCGCACGTGTGCTGCACCTTTCAAGCAGGGTAGCGAGCAAGCAAAGGCACCGTGATTGGAAAGGAGCGCCTACGTGAAGGCGGGGGAGGAAAAAAAGGGCACGGAGCCCAGCTGCGAGTAGGCCGAGTCGTCGATGCCCGTCACCTGCTCGTTCTCAAAGCTCGAGCCCGTGCCAAGCTGTGTAGCATCCACAACTGCCTCCTCCGCTGGCGGTGCACGCGGCACACGGGCGGGACGGACACGCGGGGCACAGATCGAGTTGACCATCGCCATCGCCTCTGGGGACAGAATCTGCTGCAGCCGCGGCGTGCCGGTGTCCTTCGCGCCGCTGGTCAGCAGCAGCACCACGGAGTCCAGCTTCCCCGCCGCCGCCGCGAACTGCAGAGCCGTTGCCTTCATGCCGAGGCCCAGCACGAACGTCTCGCCGGCGCGCTTCAGGCCCCACTGGCGGCGGCGATACTGCACCTGACCGGCGCAGCTCAGCATGCCGTCGAAGCGCTTCGAGGTGAGAGCGCGGTGCAGCTGCTGAGGGGTGCCGAAGTAGGCGGTGGTCCATATCGTTGCCTTGCTCACGTCCTCCTCCTCCCCAGGCTTCGTCAACACATCGTCCCTCTCGCTGCACGACAGCAGGGGCGGAGGGGCGGGAGGGTCAGCGGCGGCGGGACTAAGTGTCTTGTTCAGCCGCCTCGCCTCGATCTTCAGGAAGTTCTTTGCCACGTCGAGCTGGTCTTGCAGGAACTGCAGCCGCTGCGCCTCCGCCGAGGCATAAAAAGCACTCGTTTTCTTCGCTGGCACGCGCGGTGGGTGCGGGGGTGGCCGCAGCAGATCTAAGGGTGCACCGCTGTACCGCGCACCGCCAAAGATGACGTACTCCGGCGGCAGCGTGGCGGGCAGCGACGCCAGCACGTCCGCCTCGCACCACCGCAGGAGGGGGCGGGCAGACAGCACGTGAGGCGTCTTGGCCTCCGCCAGTGGGAACTTCATCTCCGGCTTCGCAGCGGTCGAGGCAGAAAGTCGGACGGGGTACAACCACTTGCTGTAATCTGGTATGTGCACGACTGGCTGCGCAATCACAATCGGTGGCTTCGGCGTCGTCGGCGCCTCCTCCTCCTCGGCACGGAGGGCGGGCAGCGGCGGGGCAAAGAAGGCGTGCGGGCTCGGCACCGGCACGGGAAGGACGGGCATCGGCACCGGCACAGCCAGTGGGACGCGGTGGTGCAGGGGCGACGGAGCTGCAGCTGCTGGCAGCGGTAGGGCCAAAGGTGTGTGGCTGGGAAGTACGGTGGGTGATGCCACTGAGGGCAGCTGCTGCGATGCGAGGTGGGGAAGACTCACGAGAGACGCACCAGCGGAGGGCAGGGTTGGAACGGCGGGTGTGGCAGCGATTGATGGCACACGCGGCTCGTGCAATGCTACACCGCTTGCTCCGCCTGTTGGCGAGGCCGCGGTGCGCAGCATCGGTACCGACGGGCTCGGCGTGGTGGTGGGCGACATGAGAAGGGACAGCGATACCGGTGCGGCCGCTGCGGGTGGCGCTGGTCGTGCCACCGAGCTGGTGCTGACGCCCGCCGCGGCGGGGGACGATGCGAGAGAAGGCAGCATGGCGCTCGTGGAGGGGCTGATGGTTGGTACAGGGAGACGAAACGCAGGCGACGAGGCGGTGACAACAGCTGCCGTAGACGCCACCGGAGTGCTGACCACGACTGGGGCGGGAACGGGCAGCGGGTGGGCAACCGGCGTGGGCAGCGAAGGCGCAGGCACCGGCGTGGGCAGCGCCGTGGGTGGGGTAGCAGGCGCAAGAGGCGCGGGCACCGCTGGTACGCTGAGGCGCTCCTCGGGCAAGGAGAAGGTCACCGTCTTGGATCCTGCGGGGCGAACAGTAGCGGCGCTGATCGGCACGGGTGCTGGCGACGTCAGGATCGATGCCAGTGGCGCCGCGGCGTGGACAGAGGCGAGGGGCGGTGGGGAGGAGCCGCTGGACTGCAGCCACGGCACGGACGGCACAGAAGCAACAGTAGGGCGGATGGGTGAAGGAAAGGCGGTGGGGACTGAAGGCTGTGGTGACACCGGCAGAGGCACAGGCGGGGCTGCTGCGGGCGACCACAACGTGCTGGACGCTGCGGCGACGGGTACGGAAGGCGGTGGAGTCACTACTATGCCAGGTGATGGCGCGAAAGACGAGGGCCCCGGGAAGCCGGTAACCGACAGCGCGGACGGCGCCAGCTGCGGCGCGAGTGGTGCGCGTGCGACAAGAGGACGCGGTACCGTGAAGGCCGGCGAGGACGAAGGCGTTGGCACCACAGCAGCGGCAGCGGGTACGGTGGCCGCGGGGGGAGGAGACACAGTGGGGATCGCCACCGGCACTGTTGGCGGCGGCGAGAAGCGCGGTGCTGCAAACACGGGACTGGGCGTGGCGGCAGCAACGTGTGGTACGGGCGCCGCCACGGGTATGGGAAGAGGGATGGCAGGGGCGGTGTAGCCGGTGTACATGGTTGCGGCACCGCCCTCTGTGCGGCAACTGCCTTCACCACGGTGGCACTTTTCCTTTCTATGCGTGCTTTGGCGGCAATTTGCGTTTTTTTTTCTATTGTGGCAGAGTGTGAAGGTTGGGGGCAGTGTCGAGAAGAGGGCGGCAACTAGCCTCGATGCACCTCTCGGTACTATGTTAAGAGAACGGAGAAGAAGACGAAAAATCGGAAATGTAGTTTGTGAAGAGAAGCGGAGGAGGAAAGCTGAAGCACGCACTCGTAAGCGGAGTGCATTACCAGCAGACAACTTCTTCAGCTGTGTGCCATTGCTGTCTCTTCACTCCAAGCATCGAGCACACACACACAAACACACTGCATTTATCGAAGCTGGCTACTCCGTTCAGCAGTCGGGAAAAAAAACTTAAAATCTGTTCTCGCACCCGTTCTTTCTTTTCGTTCGGTATGCCGCGCACGCGGGGAGCGAAGAGAGAGACAGCAGCATCGCCGCAAATACTCTCTCTTAATCTGGAATCGGTTACAACACTGCGAAACGATAGAGTTGAGCACGGCAGCCGTAGCAGCGGCAGCACTGCACACGCTCCCGTACGCCTACTTCTTCTGCTTCTTGTCGCCGTCCTCGGCAGGCGGCTGGTCCTCCATGCGCAGGATGAATTCGTACTCCTCGGCGGTGACTGGCTGCACGCTCAGCCGCGCCTGCGTAAAGAGCGCCATCTTCTCCAGCTCTTTGCACGCCTTCATCTCGTGCAGGGTGACAACACGTTTCCACTTGCGCACAAACTTCACCTCCACCATCTCCCACGGGTTCTTCTCCTTCGTGGCCTTCGCGTCGTAGTAGTCCGACGTCTTGTCGAGTGCTGTGTGGTCCGCGTAGGCGAGGCGGGACACCTCCGCGAGGCCGGCCACTCCGGGCTCCTTCGTGTTGCTGTGGTAGAAGAGCACCTGGTCGCCCACCGCCATCGCACGCATGTGGTTCCGCGCCGCGTAGTTCCGCACGCCGTCCCACGGCTCCGTCTTGTTCTTGCAGAGGTCGTCAATTGAAAACTTGTGCGGCTCCGACTTCATGAGCCAGTAGTGCACATCCGCAGGGCGGACGCGCTTGCGGCTTACCTTGCTCATTGCTGACTGACAGTGCCTAAGTGCTTAAACTCAAAAAATGTCCCCTGTGAAAAAGACCTGAAGTGCGTGAGAAAAGTTGGGGACAGAGTAGATCGGTCAGAAGCACACGGCAGAAGCACAAAAGAATTGTGGCAGGTTTCCCACTGCTGTTGTAGTCTTGTAGGGAGTGAGTAAAAATTGTTGCAAAATACATAAAAGGCGGAAAAGTATGAAACAAACCCAGGAAGGAAAACTCGGGCAAGACGTGAAGTCAACTGCAGCCAAGACCGTAACCCTGATACGGAGTCACAAATCCCTTATTGTTTTTTTTTTGTTTTTCAAGGTACAGTTGCAGCTACCCCACTTCTGAACGGCGCCTTTATCAAAGTGCGCAGTCGGAAGGAAAGCCGGATGTCTCTTACTGCTTCCTTAATGTTATGCACAGCAGCAACGTGTCGCTCACACACATAAAACAAAAAATAGAACCAACCCATTTATCAACTTCGCTCCAGATCTGCCTTTGCCACCCGCCGTCACGGCTGCGAGGGCTCGTCGAAGTCGCCGTCATCAGACCAGTCGCCGCCCTCCTCGATGCGGATGGGACTCACCTCCTCCATCATCGCCAGCGCTGTCGGGGCGTTCTGCGGCACCTGCTCCAGACGCGGCTCCACATCCTGGTGAAAGTGCACATCGGCATCGTGCTGCGCCGCCGCTGCGTGGGCCACCGCACCGCTCTGCCGCCGCCGATCGGACGCCCGCGACACCTTTGCGACTCGCCGCGCCTTCGCCTTTCGGCTGTGGTGCTCGGAGCTGCTGCGGGCGTACTCCAGCATGCGGCGCAGCGTCGCGCTCTTGGCGGTGCGCAGTTGGATGTTGGTGCTGCCCGTCACGCCGTCCACGTCGATGCCCTCGTAGAGGGCGTAAATGCGGAGAATTTCGCGACTGTCCGCCGTTGACATGCCGGCGCACGCCTTCTTCACCTCCACCGGCGGCACCGGCGCGACGCGCAGCTCCTTCACGAACGCCTCCTCCATGTGCACCTCCATCGCACGCGCCGACTTCGACACGGCGGACTGTATGCCGTTGTAGAGGTAGCAGTTGTTCACCACGGCACGCATGTCGGCCATGAAGTCGTCAGCTGACCGGTACTCGTAGCGCTGCAGCTTGCGCTGAATCAGCTCCCAGTACATGGGGTGTGCGACGTGCTGGATGTAGTCGGGAAGACTGGAGGGGTTCCTCAAAAAGACATTGCTGCTGTCCATCTCGACCACGCTCTCCATGATGCGGTGACAGTCGGTGTAGAACTGACCGTCCACGAAGCGCTCAAGCTCGTCGCGGCGCCGCTTCAGACGCAGCTGCAGCTCCTCGACGAGGCGCTTGTCCGCTGACCGCATGACTCCGCAATGGAGCGCAAAAGCTCCTATAATTAGTATTAGAATCTTTGACTAGTTGTTGAAAGCGTTTTCGCGGTCAAACCGAGCACCCGTCGCACAACGGCGAGAGGGGAGTGGGAAAGGGAAGCGTGGCAAACGGTGAGGGAGGCGGTGAGAAGCGGACAGTTGGGCAGTGACATGAATATGGAACAGAAAACATCACCCACTCCTTTTCCTCTTCTTCAAATACCGGAGAACAGAAAGCGCACCGTGATTATCCCTTCTCTCTGCTCCAACCACTGATATCACAAAGGGTGGCGATGCGGAACGTTTGTGTCTGTAATAGCTTTTCCCATCTTTTTATTGCGTTCTTGTGTTTTCTGCATTTATTTTGCTTTTGTGCAAGAGTGCACTGCAGTTTGTTTCGTCAAGATTGAGTCTGAAAGGCACGTGAGGAAGGCAGCCGCCCGCTCTCCTCGCTTGCTCAAGCGCCACTGATCACTATGGCTGGTGTGCGAAAAAACGGAGACCACACTACACAGTACAGCACACACAGAATCACGAGGGAGATGACGTAGTCCCGCACCTGTCCCAACAACGCCTTGAGTGGATAGTTGCGGTGCGGACTGTTGGGCAGCGGCAGCGCTCCAGCGCGTCCCGCCTCCCAGTGGTTGGGGTAGAGGAACATGGTGGCGTACCACACGTCCCCGTCGACCGGCCGCGTGCTCGGTCCTGTTGCGTCCTCTGGCCGCGCGTACTCAACCAGCGCCGCCGCCACGCGTGACAGCTGGCGGTGCGCACGGCTGTTCTCGAAGTACGGCATTCTAGCTCCTTGTTTCCGTCCGTGCGTATTGGGTTGAGTGGTTTCAATTGAATGCTCGCCGCTGCTCTTCTTTGTAGCGCTGCCAGCAGTGCAGAGTCCGACGATGTGAGCTTTACCTCTTAGAGTAGAGAGAGCCGGCAAGAGAAAAGGTGTAGTGGACGAAGTGAGTCGTCCGATGGGCTACACGCAAACATTCAACGCGTGGACAGAAGGGGGTAGAGAAAAAAAAGAGTTTACAACGTAAGAGGAAAACATGCTCATTTGGTACCACTCACCTGACTGCTACCGCGTTAGCGGGTCGTGTACAGCGTGCGCGACTCTTTCTTGCAGGTGTCACAGGGAAACCTCGAGTACCAAAACGCTGCCGAGAGAGAAAGGCTCAGCTCGGCTGCACCACACCCCGTCCACCTCTTTCCTTCCCTCTCGGTCGTTCGCAAAGCGGAGAAACTGAAACAGAAGGTGAGGCGTACGACTTTGACATTTTCACACCTCTTGCGAGAAGAAAACACTCGGCTCGGAATAGAAACAGGCGCACCATAAACATCTTTTCTTTCTTCTTTCTTTTTGTTGCTTACTTAGAGCTCCCCAACAGACGTCGACGGGGAAAGACAGAGAGAAAAAGAAGAAGAAGAAAGCCTAAGACAGACATTTCAATTTACCACCACGCGCACACGACACAACTCTATTATACACACCAAACACCACTCTGCACGGCACCAATGTGCAAAGCACACACACACACACCGACAGCAGCGAACACCATAATGAGGCGCGAAAAACTAGTCCGGGCATCTCACTTTTCCCTCACTCTCTAAAATTCTGCCGCCTCTCTGCTTCATCACGGCGCTGCTTGACAAGTGTTGTGCACGAGTACCGCGGTAACACGCCTCACACGTAGGGGATGCCTCCCAACGCCATGTTGCTGGCCCGCACAAGCAGGTCCTCTGCTCGCTGCACCGCCACCTGCTCCTCTGCCGACGCAGTTCCGCTGCCCGCCAACTGCCGAATCGCGTTCCGCACCGCTGACATGGCGTTCGTGATGAGCCACTGCTGCACCGACCCGCGGCGCGCCAAGTCCGCAAGGCACAGCAGCACATTGGCGTAGGCGTACACAAGGTAGCCGGTGCTGACGCCGGCCCGCACAAACTCGTCGCACTCGACGCCCGTGTCGTCCTTGTCAGCCAAAATACTCTCGTAGGTCAGGAAGAGCACCTTCGGGTCCACACCAAGGCTCACGAGCAGCTGCACCGTCTCTGATGAGCCAGCCGGTGCCGTGGCAAAGGAGCGGGCCTCCAGCAGCCGCACGAGGTAGGACAGCGGGAAGGAGCTCGTCTGGGTGTAGTAGCGCTCAACCAGCCGCCTCGTGATGTTCGGCGCTGTGTCGCGACGGTTCTGGAAGGCACGCCCAATGCACGTCGCGTACACCGCCGGGTCCGTGACGTTGGAGCAGAGCAGCGCGTCCAGCTGCACCTCCGCCCCACCCAGCGCGGGGTACATGCCGCCCATCTCGATCAAGTCACTCGCTGACGCAACGTAGCTCGAGAGGAACTCAACCTGCTGCACCACCACGTCGCGCTCCGACACCGCCTGCCCCTCCCACTCCACACGGTGATCGAGGCTGGGGTCACCAGAAGAGAGAAACGCGGCGGCGATGTGGTACAGACGCAGCTGTGCTTCCATCAGGCTCAGCTGCTGCTCCACCTGCTGGCGCTGGTCAGAGTGACACTGCTGCGCACACTGCAGCGCCTCGCGCAGGCAGCGGAGACGGTAGGCCAGGCGATCAGCGACAGGAACACCGGGCAAGGGAGACTGCGCCGTCACGAAGCACTGCTGCATCGCCGCCTTGTAGTCGCCCTGCACGTGCGCCAGGTAGTGCGCGTACTCCTCTGCCAGCACGCCAGCGTTGCGGCGCAGGTAGCTGGCGAGGAAGGGCGAGCGGGAGGCCACGAGGGTCTCGCGCAGGGCTCGCGTGGTCGCCGGGTCGTCGCGTGGCGCACAGAGCCAGTCGAAGAGGAAGCAGTGGGCGTACTCGTCCGAAGGCTCGATCTTCCACATCGTGCCGGACCGGCGCGGGCCACCGAGAAGCTCGTCCGCGACGCTGCGGTGCGTCAGCCACGCCGACTCCAGCATCGACACCGCCAGCTCCAGCACCTGCGACTTTGTCTGGTGCACGGCGTAGGCGCTGCTGCCACCCCGCAGCTGCTCGCTGGACCCGCCCGCACCGCTGCCGCTGCCCTTAGAGAGGAAGATGTGCAGGGCGGTGTTGTTGGGGTCGAGCTGCGCCGCTGCGTGCAGCAGCAGCTCCACCGCCACGTTCTCGCGCTTCAGGCTGCGCAGCTGCTCGCAGATTCCTTGGAGAGCGCCGGAAGGCCAGAAGAGCGCCGCCTTGGCGCCGACCTCGGCGGCCCACTGCAGCACCTGCGCCTCCGTGTAGGACTGCAACGACCCACCACGGGTGAGGGCGTCCATCTCGCTGCGAAGCCGGTAGGCCTGTGTGCTGATGCCGCCAAAGAAGTACGGGCACCGCTGCTGCAACTGCGTGAAGGCCGCAACACGGTCGCCCGCACCGTCGCTGACGCCGTGGTGGGTGTCCAGCATGACCCCGCTGATGTACCGGCCCAGCCGCTGCGCCACCGCCGCGTCGCGCATCACCTGCGCAAACGTGACGGAAGCGTCCTCGGCCGGCAGAGGAATCCACGGCACGCGCTGCAGCAGCATCGTCGCCTGCAGCGCCTTGTGAGCCAGCTCATAGCAGCCGTGCAGGAAGGTGGCCTGGAGGCGCCGCATGTCGTCGGTGCGCAGACTGCGGCCACGGGGCACAAACACAACCGCCCTGTCTTGCTGCCACTCGTGCGGCAGGTCGACGGCGCGCTGCTGCTCCGTGACGGTGCCGATGGAGAGGCTGTCGAGGTACAGGATGAGCTTTGTCAGCACCGCCGACGCGGGTGCCACGCTGCTCTGCGACACCTTGCTCACCGCCACGCTCCAGAGCAGACTCAGCGAGCGCGCGAGGAAGGTGGCGAGGCCGGTGGCGAAGGGAGACATGAGCACCACCACCTGCTGGTCCTCGGCCTCCAAGCCCGCTGACGGGGCGGCCTGGGTGCCGGGCAGCTGCATGCCGCGGAGGAGGTCCTTGGCCAGGCGCTGCGCCTCCACGCTGTCGGCGAGGCGAAGTCGCCGGCCAAGCTCGCTGAGGGAGACGCCCTCGTCGCGGCTGCCAGCGAGGGAGACGTCGCTGCCGAAGGAGTGGGGGAGACCGGCCGCCGACTGGAGGGCCCCCGTGGCGACCTGGAGCAGCATCGCGGCGTAGTCGGAGGCGCTGTAGACGGCGGAGAAGCGGCCCAGCACGGCGTCGCGGCAGTCGGCACTCGCGCTGGACAGGATGAGGTAGAGCGTGTCGACGGGGCGGGCCTGCAGGAAGAGTGAGAGGCCGTGGCGGTGCACCACGAGGAAGGTGGGTGCGGGGGAGCAGAGCTGCGCGCAGAGGTCGTTGACGTGCTGCGGCACGCGAGCCGGCACGCGGTCCATCGCGTCCACCCGCACGATGCGCGACGACGGCCCGCTGAAGGTGGTGACGATGTCCCGCTTGCCCTGGCTCGGTGCGAGAATGCTCGGCGGCGACGTAGCGGCCAGCATTGCGTCAGAGGCCCGCTCGTCCGCCGCGTCGCTGAAGGCGGCCAGGAAGGTGGAGGCGGAGGCGTAGCACACACTCACCTCCGTCCCTGGGGGAAGGTAGGTGGGGCTGCGCGAGTGCATGGCGAGGTTCGCCGGCGAGCGCGGGTCGAAGGCGTTGACGGAGCGGTAGCGGAACTGATCGCCGTTGAGGCTCACCGCCGTCAGCCAGCAGCCCTGTGCGTCCGGCTCCGTTACAAAGACACGGATAAGAGGGGCCGGCAGCGCCTCGGAGCCGAAGGGCACCTGCGCGCCACTCTGCCCGCTCGAGTCGTGGCGGAGGGAGAGGAGGAAGCGCAGGCCGCCGCCGGGCTGGATGCGCCAGAGGGCGATGACGCTGCGCTCGCTCAGCGTCACAAGAACGCCGTCGCGCTCGTCGACGGCGAGGTCGATAAGGCCGCCGTGCACACCGCCCATCCACGTCTCCCACACGTTAACCACCACCGACGCGAGCTGGCCCACCACCGGCGTACCCGAGAACCACCCAGTGCAGCTCACCAGACGGATCTTGGGCGTGATGGGTGTGTTCTCGCGCATGTAGCGCACCTCGTGCACGTGGCCGTCCGCCCCGGCACAGAAGACTCTGCCGTCAGCGCCGATAATCTTCGTGATGACGACGGTCGTGGCGCAGCTGTAGCCCAAATTCACCACTTTCAACTCCGTCAAGTCGTCCTCGCCGACGCGGCAGAGGCCGAGCAGAAAGAGCATATTTGTGGTCGCCACCGGGAGAACGAAGGTGACGTGGGGCTGGAAGGCGCCGTCGACAGGACGCACCGGCTCTCCGACGACGCTGATCAGCTCCGGGATTTCGTCGTACACGCAGAACTCGCGACCGCCGTGGTAGTCCCACAGCACGAGCTTGTTGTCCACCGTGAACCAGGCCCGCGAGAGCGACACAAAGACGCCGATGAGGGAGGAGTAGCGCACCGTCTTCCACAGCGCCAGCAGCGCCTCCGGCCACGCGACGCCGCCGACAGGGAAGAAGTCGGGCACGGTGAAGGTCGTGTCGGCCGTGTTGAGCGCGCCGGAGTTGGACCGCACGGAGCCGGAAGACTGCGAGTGGGTGTGGCGCGATGTAGAGGCACCAGCCAGCACGGCGCTGACCGCCTCCTCCACCACCGGCGCCTTCCGCCGCGTATCTGGGACTGACTGCTGCATGTTCTGTCCTCTGTGTGGGTGTGTATCTGCGAAAAAAGAATAGTGGCGTGCTAGCACCAACCTTGATAGTGGTGCTCTCTGCTTGGAATGCAGAGAATCTAGGGTGAAGACGGCGTGCGAAGACACACTTGAATGTCCTCAATGAGCTTAACGTAGAAAAAGAAGGCCAAGTCGCCGCCTCACGTTTAGTTGAGTTTATAAAATGGCGCACACGACGACGCACAGTTCTGATCGGTTTGGGACAAGAGCATTGGAGCGCGGAAAAGAGAAAATGGGGTTAAGAAGAGCAGTTGAAATGCATGCAGTCAGGCACAGCACCAGCTACAAGTTGCATGAGCTGTGATACGCTCTGTGCGACGTCGTTGTCCGACTTCGAGTGAGCGCCATTACCTTTTTTAAAAAAAGGCACAAAGCTACCGACTTCGTCCTTTCAGAAACCAGAAGAAAGACGGAATGGTTCGTAGTAAGTATCTCTTTTTTTTTTTTTTTGGAAGTCCACAACGCAGACGGAAACAGGATGTAATGGAAGAGTCTAAGGGGAAATATGGGGTGAAATTGATATTTAAAAAAAGGGAGATTCTCTCCACACAGGACAGCCGCAGAACAGAACACTCGCTCTAGAAATGAGTCAATGAGAGAGAGCGGCATCCATACAGCTATACAGCGCCGCATTCCTTCTACTACGCAAGCTAATCCGAGTCGGAGTCAACTTTTAGTGCACTGAAGCGCGTCGGGACGCGGGGCGGAGCGCTCGCCTTTGAGGCGTTGCTGACCTTGTCCTCCTCTCCACCATCGGCAACACGAAAGGTGATGCTCTGCTCGCCGACGCCGGAGAGCTGCTTGTCGTCGCGCACCACCGACGAGCTGAGAGAGGCCCTCTCCCTCGACCGCGTCGACGGCGGTGGGCGTGGCGGCCCGGGTGTCGCAGCCGCACTCCGCGCCGTTGCCGAGGGCGGGAGGGAGGCGGCCGGCGTGCCCTGCTGACTCTTGCGCTGCGGCGGCGGACGTGGCGGCACGGGAACAGCGGGCCGCGGCGCCATCGGTGCCTTCGACAGCGGCACAGGTGGCGGAGTCGCACTTGCCTGTCTTCCTTTCGCCGCCTCCACCGCCGCGCTGTCCTCCTTGTCAGACTTGGCGCCGTCGGACTGGAAGACGACCGAGTCGGAGCTTGTGGAGCTGTTCAGCATCAAGTTGGCAAACAGCTTGCTCTTCGGCGCTACAGGCACACTCGGCGGCGCTGCAGGCTTCGCGGCCGCGGCGTTGGCCTCCTGGCTGCCCTTCACGGACAGAAAGTCGATGTCGGAGTTCGACTTGAGCACCGCAGACGACGTAGCGGCATCTGCCGCGGCTGCCGAGCGCTGCCCCTCCACGGAAAAGACGATCGAATCGGCACCGCCCGCCGTGCTGAGGCGTGAGAAAGCGTTGGGCAGCGGCGGAACGTCTTCGACGTTGTCGAGCTTCTCCGACGCGGGTGACGCCGCAACGTTCAGCGATCGCGGTGGTTGCACCTCTCCGGTGCTCGAGGCAGCATCGACCCGCCCGTCCTCTGACGGAAGGTCTTCCATGAAGGAGGAGGTGCGCGACTCGGCACGCGTCGTCGGCCGAGAGAAGGTGAGGGGCGGTGGTGGAGCTGCTGCTGCCTTCGTGATTGGTGCCCTCTGCGCCGCCTTGGCCAAGTCCTGCAGTTGTCGCTGCGTCATGGCAGAGAGCGGCGGGACGGGCCGTGAGGAGAGCACAAAGACCGCCTTGTATACGGTGTGCAGCAGCGGCAGCGTCTCGAGCACCAAACCGAGAGCTCCGCCGACCTCGTCCTCCAGCACTAACGTCAAAGGAGGTAGGTGGCGCACCCGCAGCGAGCGCAGGGGGAGCTGCACTAGTGTCTCGCACGATAGAAAGTTCTGCACGGTGATGGTGGCGTGGTCAAGCAGCACGCACACACGCCGAAGGTCGCCTGGAGTGAGGGCCAGGTTGTGGCGCAGCTGGACACCACGCGAGAAGCACACTGTGTCAACCTGCGCAAGTTCCGCGGCAGAAAAGAGGTTATTGCTCGACGTGCCTTGCGCGGCGACCACCTCCAGTTGGTTCGGCGCGAGCATCGGCACGACGTAGCCCTCCGAGGACGCCGTCAGCTGCCCCTCCAGCTGCGCAACTCGGCGTGCAAGGCGTGTGATGGTGCGCTCCCGCTCCTGCAGCTGCGCCGCTGCGGTGCCGTCGTCGCCGCGCGCCTGCCGTCCCTTGCTAAGCTCCGCCAACACCGACTTGACGCTCGCGCAGCTCTGCCCTTGGCAGCGGTGGCGCGCATCACGGCGGAGGCGCTTGTGCTCGGTGATGAGCGCCTCGTAGTCGTCGCTGGTGCGGGGGCGGAGGTCGAGCAGCCAGCCGCAGCTGACCGCCAGCGCCGCCCGCTTCCCCAGCGACCGCGCCACGTGCCGCTCGTGCGAAGTCACAGGAAGCCCGTCCACCAACTCCACCGTCAGCCCGATCGTCAAAAGTGCCATGAGTCGGTAGTACGGGTGGGCAGCGATGGGGCAGCCCTGCAGGCACAGCACCCTCAGCGACGCCTGCTTGGTGAGGCCTTGGAACGACTCGATGGCGTTGTGCTGCAGCTGCAACTCGGTGAGATGCGGATGCGTGCCGAAGTGCTCGAAGTTGACGAGTCGGTTGTGCTGCAGGTTGATGGTGAGAAAGCACTCGCTGGCGCATTCGTCAAGCCCTTCAAAGGACGCCACACCCTGCTCCACAAGGTCCAGGCGGTGGTACTCCATGGGGTCACCAACACCAGCGTCTTTCCTCTAAAAACAAAGGCAATCTAGTCTACGAGGCAAATACCCTTCTTTTTTTAATACTGGGGCTGTGTGGGAAAGGGGAGAATATATAGAGAGCAGTTTACCCACTGACAAAAGCGGGGTGTTGCCTCGCAGCGTGTTGACTCCCAGGTAGAAAGAGGGCAGCCGCACAGAATACAGTCACGCCACACCCCAAACACTGGCTCTTTGCAACGCACCGTGGAGAGGTAGAGAGTGCGAAAGGGAAGCAACGCACCAAAGAAAGCACAGAAGCAAACAAGTCCGATACAAAGAGAAGCAGAAGTAGAATCTGAAATGCACTTGTGAACAGGTTGGCTGCTCTACAACACCAAGCGCTGCATCAAGGAAAAACAGCACCGGCGCTGCAAAATCACCCAAATCTAGTAGCTTCCCTTGATCTGGAGAAAAGGCTCTCTGCAAGGTTGGGCGAGAAGAACAATGCACAGCATCGAATGCAGCGCCGCAAAACGCGACCACCCGTGCGCTACACGTTTTCATGGTGCGTTTTCGCTGCGGCAACGCAGTGAAGAGCCAAGAAACCAGCCGCAGGACAGACAAGAAAAAATAAGTGAGGTTTGTACGTCTCACTTTTCCCCTTCACGCACTTCAACCTTCCGTCTGGCTCCCGCTTGCTGGCCTTGGCCTTTCCGCTTGCACAGTCTGCACACTAGCACCGTGTCCGTCGTCCCTACAGATGAAGGTACATGCTTTTCCCTCTCTTTTACTAATCAAGTATAATTTTTTCTCTTTTTTTTGTTTTGTTTCTTCTTTGGTGTTAATTAGCATCAACTTTTCATCCTGACCTGCCTCCGCCGCCATCACCGTTAGCGGCGAAGTGAATTACGGTCAGCCAACTGACCCTTCGAGAACAACGGCAAACAGAGGACACTTCGCGAAAGAGAGAGAGAAAGTCGAAACAAGGTGCGAGAGTCTAGCGCCGCACTCAACTCGCTGGCATACAGCGGCACCACGCACACAGACACTGCGGCCACGCCTGCTGATGCCTGCAATTCAATGCGCGTGTCTAAGCAGTCGTCGCCTTCTCCTACACGAAACCGTCCAGTCTAGCATAAAACTCCCCAGAAAAACGAATATCATAAAACAGAAATAAAACAACAAGGCACTCTATGAACAAGTAAAAAGAAAAACAAAACACCAAGCGCAACGCGGTCAAGCGGCCAAAGCTCAGCCTCGGACAGCGTGCGCCACCGATTCACCAAAACTACATGTCGCGACACATACAAAAAACATAAGAAGGCACTCAGCCATTTAACACCTGCCTTAGCGGCGACGGAGAGAAAACGAGTGCTAGAGAGAGCCACCTGTGCCCCACCATCGTCTCTGCTGGCGGTGGACACAAACAAACACTCTCTCTTCAGCTCTGTCTTCTAAACTAAGCCGTTAGTCCTCGTCGCGGGCCTGGTCCGGGCGGTTCTTCGGGCCACCGGCCTGCCGAGCCACGATGATCTGGTTCACCGACAGCACCGTCAGCGCGGTGTCGGTGGCCAGGCGAATCGCCCAGAACTTCGTCAGGTAGGGCTCAATGATGCCGGCGGCGACGGCGTCCAGCGTCGTGCCGTCCTCGATGTTGACGCCTTGATAGGCCTTGCCGGCATTGTGGTCCGCCTCCAGCTGCGTCACCATGTCCGTCCCGTTGAAGCCGCTCACCTCGGCCAGGGTGCGCGCCACCACCTCAAAGCTGGAGGCGAACTTGCGGACGGCGTACTGGTCAAGGCCCGGGTTGGCCTCGGCGTAGCGAGTCAGCTCCTTCTGCAGCTCCATCTCGACCGCACCGGCGCCGGCCATGAGGCGCTTGTCCTTCGTGAGTGCCTTGAAGACGTTGACGCCGTCGTCGATCGCACGCTCCACGTCGTCGAGGACGTTCTGCGTGGCGCCGCGCACGACAATGGTGGAGAGCTTCGAGTCGTCGGTGTCCTGCGCGAAGGCCGTCACGTACTTGCCGCCGACGTCCATCACGTCCACGGCGTCGCAGCCGCCCATGTCCTCCGCTGTCGGGGCGTCGAGGCGGGTCAGCACGCGGGCCCCTACCGCAGCGCAGAGGCGGCGCAGCTCGAACTTGGACGGCACGCGCACCGCCATCATGCCAAGGCGGTTGATGAAGTGCATGGCGAGGTCGCCAAAGGACGAGTTCGAGACGATGAGGTTGGCACCCGACTTGTGAATGTTCTGGATGATCTCCTGCATAACCTCCTCCTCCTTGCGGGAGTACTGAATCAGGTCCTCGGCATTCTCAATGAGCGCCGTGCCCTTCGTTTCAAGCGACGGCACGTCAACGGCGCAGCTGTACACCGCCATCTTGGCGTGCTTCAAGTGCTTCAGGCTGCTCTCCGTGCTGCGACCCAGCACGAAGCCGCGGACCAGCCTCGTCGACAGCACCGACTCGCCGTCCAGCTTCACCACGCGGACGTTGTCTACGTTGAAGGAGCGGACGTTGGACGGGCACACGTTAATGCAGGCGTCAGTGACGAGCTCGGCGAGGAAGCCTTCGTAGCCGTACTGCTTCGAGGCGATGGCGGTGCGGATGGCATCTACCACGTGCTCCTTCAAAAGGCAGTCGTCGGCGGTCCTGCACACCATCGTCTCTAGCAGCTCGAGGCTCTTGTTGCCGGCCTTCTTGTAGCCCTCGATGATGTCGCTGGGGTGCAGGCCCATGCGGACGAGGGACTCGGCCTGGGACAGAAGCTCACCGCAGAGCGTCACGACGAAGTTCGTGCCGTCGCCGACCTCCTCCTGCATCGCGTTGGATGCCTGCACGAGCAGCTTTGCCGCGGGGTGCTCCACCTCCAGCTCGCGCAGGATGGTGGCCGCGTCGTGCGTGACGAAGAGCTTGTTGAGGTGGTTGATCACCATCTTGCACAGCCCGTTGGGGCCCAGCGAGCTGCGCGTGATCTTCGCCAGCTCGCGGCACGCCTCGATGTTCTTCACCACCGGATCGTCCACAAAGGTGGAGCCATCCTTCAGCATCGACTGCGGTCCGGTTTGCATAAACGACATTTTTTGTTAAGAGACGTGTGAATCAGCTGACTAAGGGAAATGATCAATCCGAGAAGGAGAAAGACAGTGGCGCCTTTCGTGGGTGTGCTTGTGTGGGGTGGGCTTTGAAGGAGAAACCGCGCGTGGGACTGCTTGGTCTGTCTGCAAGTGAATAGGTTGACTGCGTTCAGCAGCAGCAGGTGCGAGGTACAGTAGACGCAAAAAAAAAAAAAGACGGGTCGAGATGGAGGTTGTGAACCGCGGAAAGAGAAGAGAAAAAGAGGAGCAAAAGGTGAGAGGCGCGACGAGATTTTGGCAAGGGGACTGCAGCAATGTGAAGCTGAACGAGGCGAGCAGAGCAGCCAGCTTTGATCGCGCTCACTCTCGTCCTCCGTAGATGTGCGCGACGCTGCACGTTGACCGTGCAGGCCCGCAACGCTCTTCTGGTCCTGCTTTTTTTTCTTGGATGCTACCCTTTCGTTAAGGAGGTGAGCAACAACAATCAAACTGGCGTGTTTGCTTTCAAGCGAGCACCACAGCGTTCGAAAAAGCGCAGTGGGAAAGACAGCACTAGACGCGCCATCTTTTTTTTTTTCTCCTCCATGGTCGAGAATGGCGCGCGGATTCTTCGCAAGTCTTTCGCTCTTCTTCATCGTAGAGCTTTTCTCTTTCTTTTTTAAATTAAAAAAGTAGGTTGGCGTTTAAGCGAGCACTTACGGAGTTTAAATGTACCAATTAAGTAGAGATAGAGAAAAAAGAATAAAAAGGCCTTCTTTTTCCTTGCCGAAGACTCACGTCCAATGAAGGTACAACAACAACAACAATAGCAACCGCTTGACGCAGCAGGCAGCGGCCCTGGTCGTAAGACCAACCATGATCTCCCCCAATGCGAAACATACCACGCACCGCACACGCATGGGCACGCAAACGCACAGGCGCTCTGCCACAACAGCAAGAGATGAGGTAGAAAAGAGGTTGATGCATCTCAGTGACACCAAACGACTTGGAAAACCGAATGGGGTGGAGACGAAAACGACACAAGCAGAGAGAAGACGGTCGAAACGTTCACTCCCGCCCACATCCTGCCTTGCTGCCACACATCGTGCATCCACAAACATCTTCTCTTTAAAACGACCCTACGCCTCCACCTTTTGGCGCTTCTCCGGCGCCTCCGCCGGCTCCTCCGCCGCAGAAAAGGCGAACTGGTGGCCGTAAATAGGGAGGGCGACCTGCTTGCTGTTCGAGCCGGTGGCGCTCACACGAATGTGCAGGATGTGCTTCAGCGGCACCCCCTTCGGCGACTTGACAAACTTGCCCAGGAAGGCGACGATGTTCTCTACGATCTGCTCTGCGCTGAGGCCGTTGTGGCCGACACGGCAGGTCACGGCGTTGTTGCCGCGGCGTGGCATCACGACGGTGCGCGCCGCCTCGTGGAGCCGCTCCGCGAAGCTGCCCTTCTCGTTCACCCACACCGGTATGCGACGGTGCTCGAGGAACTCGCCGGTAAGCTGCGCCGGGTAGGAGCGGAGGCCGAAGACGACGAAGTGGTCGTAGCTCTTCGCAAAGGCGCGCACCGCCACAGGGCCTCTCACCTTCGCGGCGAACTTCTGACTGTCAATCACACGACGCACGCGCTTCGCCACCGCGTCGCCCTCCTCGCTGAGAGCAAAGACCTTGTCCTTGTACTTGCGCTGCGGCGGCGGCGTGATGAGGCACAGGGAGCCGCTGGACGTCTCGTGCGGCACCGTGAAGTAGAGCGGCACGCGGTGCGCCACCGGGGCAACAAGGAAGGCTACCTGCACATCAACAGGCACGCGCCTGCTCTCCTGCACCGGTGCGAAGAGGGCGTTGACGTCGTCGGCCTCGGGTGCGGCGGCGGCCGTGTCGGCAGCGAGAAAGGCGAGCAGCGCCGTCACCGCCTCCTCCGTGTTCACAAGAAAGCTCATTGTGGCTGCGGACAGCGATAGCGACAGCAACGTTGGAGCGAGGAGTGGAGGAGAGAAGAATTAGGGGATCAGGAAGTGCTTGTAGCTGCAGCAACAGTTTGAGTGGTGGGACAGAGCTGCTGTCTTTGTTTTCTCTTTTTCCAATCGTCCTGGCAGTGCTCTTGCGCGGGAGTGAAAGAGTGGACCAAAGACAATCGAGAATGATGAGTTGCGAGGAAAAAGCGTGCACGAGTGAAATATGCAAAAAAAAAAAAAAGAGAGAAGAGGAGAGGAGAAAGATGGATGCGGGTTGTGTGTTTAACGTGGTCGTTGTGACCACGAGATGTACCAGAACAAGCACTTCAGTGAACCTGTCATTGGCTTAAACAGACGCAGCAAACACCACTCCGCAATTTTGAAAAGCACCGACGTTTCAGAATCGCGAATGCTGAGACGGAGCATAACAGTATTTATCTATTTATTTACTCGCAAATCTCCTTTCCACGCATTCTTCCCGCGGCGTGCAGCTGGCACCAAAACACGAGTTGCACCTACGCTCTTCCTTCCTCTGTGTGGGCTCAGCGAAGAGGCGCCTTCTTCCATTTGATGTACTGGTGTAGTTTTGCCTCTGAGTGGCGCTCCAAAAGCGAAGGAGAAAAAAGGAGGACTGTGAAGGAGTTAATTAAAGCAACGCGGGGTGAGGGTCGCTGACGAACACTTCCTGCATCTGTGCCGACGACTTGTCTCTGCCGAACTCAACTCAAAACAACGAGAGTCTCAACGCTCGCCCAGCAAACCACTGCGCACCTCTTTGACACAAAAAAAAAAAACAGGCGGAATGCCGCCACAAATCAGCTCCGAGAAAGAGCGCACACAACTGTTTCCCACGCCCAGCTACAAAGACCACGACAGGCAAAACCTCACCTCTACCTCCGCCACACGTCTATTCACCCACAACTTCAGACACCCACACACAGGAGGCGAAACCGACGACACTCGCCTACAGGTGCAGAGGCTCGCACAGCTTCCGGCAAACGATTCCAAAATAACCTTAGTGCAGTCGCGCCACAATTCCGGTGGGTGTCGTCACAAAGACCACTGCCGACGTGAACGTCTTTTTCGTCGACTCGTCCACCACAGGTAAAAGACGCAGCGAGCCGCACGCAAAAATGTAATCGTCACGCCTTAGAGAATCGCCAACAGCTTTCATGGCTTCCGCCGAGCACTGCACCGAGATGATCTCGGAGGGCAGCGTCTCCGTGCCGGTGACCTGTACAGCGAGCAGCACCCCACCATCCTCGGACGCGCTCGCATCCAACACGGTCCCTGCGATCGTCATGTTGCTCATCGCCTGCGCATACGGCGTCAGCTCCACCTCTGTCCACGCCGTCGAATGGCTGGCGGAACCAAAGGGGGACGTCATCGAGAGGTCCACAGGGCTGGGGATGTAGGCCGGCAGATCCGGCACGACCCGCTTCTTCGGTGCGTCCTGCGTTTTGGGAACGTCGATCCCGTGCTTTACCTTGCTGTGCATGCCGAGACCGAGAGATGTGGTGAAGCTCTTCTCACACACCGTGCACGTGTACACCGGCGCCGCCTCCGCCGCGGGCATCGGCGTCGCAGCGTAGGTGAACGATTCTACCGAGCCGCTGAAGCCGCTGGTGCTGGCAGCCGCGCCGTCCGCAGTGGCGAAGGGGGATGGCGCGAATGGGCTCGCCGCAGCGGCAAAGGGCGACGCGGCAAACGGAGAAGCAGCGGCGGTGGCGGCGGTGGTGACAAACGGAGACGGAGCGTGACCACCAGCAGTCATCCCAGCGGCTGGATTGGCGACCGCCGCAGTATCGGCCGTGTCGGTCGCCGGTGTCGGCGTTGTTGCCTCCTCCTCTTCGGTCGCGAAGGGGGAGTAGCCGACGTTATCGAAGGGCGACGCGGCAGTGCCGGCGAAGGGCGAGCTCTCCACACCGGCCGCGAAGGGGGACGAGACAAGCGTGCCATCGCCCGACTCGGACGGTGCCTCCGCAGACACCTCCTGCGCTGGTGAGGGGGGAGGAGGAGGAGGCGCCTGAGCCTGACCAAAGACGGGCAGCTGACCGAAAGGCGTCACAGGAGCGGTTTGCTCCTCCGTCACCTCGGTCCTGGCCGCGACCTTGCCGGCCTCCCTCGACACCTTCATGAAGAAGGGGTTGAGGACACGCGCAGGGCGAAAGGGGCCGAGGGCCTCGGTCGAGGCCGTCGCGTAGGCGTCCGTCATGCGAAGGGTGTAGAGCTCGGCCTCGTCCACCGCGGCGGCGGTGACGGCGCTGCCGCCGCCCTCGAATGGGTTCTCTCCCTCCACGCTCACCACCCCATAAAGCGACTCCCCGCTGTCCGACGGGCGGGCCGCGAAGACGCGCATCACCATTGAGCTGTGCACGAACTGGCTTCCAATGCGCTTCACTCCCATGTTGTCCCACACGGAGAGCATCTTCTCCATTACCAGGTTCGGCACCTCCCGCTCCGCCTCGTGCAGTGGCTTTGGGGCAGGCTTCTCGCGCCGCCCGAGCCGTTCGTGCGGGTCGACCGGCACCGCCGTCACCACCGTCGGCGCCTGCGGTGGTGCGTTTCGAAAGACGCCGACGGGGGCCGGCGTTGCCTGCTCCTCCTGCGCTCCCGGACCCGCGCCAGCCTCCACCGCCCCCTCGCCGCCGTGTGCCTGCTGCAGGTGAAGCTTCGCCGCCATCTCCAGCCGGAACGCCTTCTTGCACACGCTGCAGTGGAAGCGCTTGTCGGGCGTGGTGGCCTGGTGACGTGCTGCGTTGGCAAGGGGAATACCCGCAGCGCAGGCAAGAAGGCACCCCGTTCCGTGCACCACGGCGGCGCGAGGCGCCGCTCCCCGCCTCCACCGTCGCAGCGCAGTGCGTGCGGCAGCAGCACCGGCAATGCGGAAGCACCGTTGCATCTGGCGCGCTAGGAAGAAAAGAAGAAGAGAAGCACAATATGAAACAAAGCTGCCAGCGCTGCACTCACGCAAGTGCAGTCACACACGCTCACACACAATCTTTTTTTTTGTAGCTTCGCTTCCGTCGAGAGAAACCGCATGGAGTTCGGCGTACAAGACAATTAGCCCAGGACGTACGGAAGGGAAAAAAGGAAGGAAGGTGAAGGTGAGTGTTGAATGCGCAGCGCGCTGCCAGCAAGCGTTGATAAATATACATCTCTTTTTTGTTGCTGTGTCAGCAGTTCCTCGGCAATGAGAAGGTGACGTGAGGAAAAAGGTGAAGAAAGGTAAAGCGGTTTGCAATAACGGAAGATACCACACCCACCTACAAGTCTGGCAACTGCCAAGGACAACGTTACACTTTCAGAAGTCGACTTTATTTGTTTTGGTACTTTCTCTTGCGGGGGTGCGAGTCCTCCCCTTTCTTAAGTAAAAGCTGAATGAGATACTCTCCGCGCAGCAAGTGGCAAACAATTTCCAAAGCCGACGGAACCGACAACACGCTCACAGCTGGAGCCCTGCGTAGCACTTGGCCGTGACACCGAGAAGAGAGAAAAGGAGCAGGAAAGAAATTAGACGAGGCAGCTCACTGAGCCTCCAGTTCATGATTCAGCGCAGCTGCGCAACGGATGTGATGGAGCCAAGGGAGTCCGTCACGAGCAGCTCAGTTGATGTGAAGTAAGTCCCGTGCACAGGCACGTACCGAGGCTTGTGGATGAGCTTCGAGACGACGTGGATCATCTCACCCTCCTTCAAGTTAGCGATGCAGTAGCCAGCCATCGCAGCACCACGGCAACGCAGCTGGAAGGCCTGTTGAGACGCCACCACCGTGGGATTCGGCGGCCACCGTGCTGAGCTTCCACACTCAGTGAGCAACAGCGTGCACGACCACTCCGGCTCGCCTTGCAGCACGCCGCGACTGGGACTGCGAATCACACCGACGCAGGCGTGGATGCTAAGCTCGTCGACTGCGTCAGCAACACCGCTCGCACGACGCAGCAGCCGTGACGCACGCATGATAGGCTGCACGGATATGACGCGCACGGTGGCCGGACAGTCCTTTTTTGCTCTCTTCGTTGAGCTTTTAAGAGAGAGACAGCGGCTACCTGCGTGTGAGAAAGACGAGAAGTCGCGCCGGCGTTTCTCTTTTCCCGTCCAACGCGTACTGTAGAGTGTAAGCAAACAAAGAAGGAAGGAGGAAAAAAAGTTTTTAAAGTGAGAACGTGAGAGTAGTGGGGTGAGATTCAGCCGATAGATATCCGCTTCGCCGAAATGGAGTCCGTGCACAGCACTGTCTAAAAACGGACTCAAGACAAAAAAGCCCTTCTTCATCTCCGCCGCCGAGCTCGCAGCTCGCTGCGTTCTCTCTCGTTCCTCGCGATCCCGTCTATCGAGGACACCATATGTGTTGAATTCATGAGGGGCGCCGCCCCGTTGCAGCACGGAAGCAGCCATCGCGCGAGCAACGCAGAGAGAGCGGATTAAACCCTGGAAGAGAGCCGAAAACGCTGTCTGATGCCCGTGTCATTCGACCAGCGTCTCCCTAAAGCAGTTTCCGGAGCACGCGAAGAAGCCACTCAATGCTGATCGGGCGTTGTAAAGCACCTTTGCTTTACCGTGCTTCTCAGCTATAAATATATTTTTTTTAGTCTCAATCTTTAGAAAGCCCATGGGACGTATCCTGTGCTGCTGAGGGACAGTGGAATGGCGGTGGCACGCTTCCTACAGCGTGAGTCCAAGCACGCATCCTCGAACGCCTCGCAGCAGATGGCCTTAACACACACACAAACAGCCAGGCTACTCCAAAAATACATAAACTTCTTTTTCCTTTGAACCAATTATTACTTCTTTGGATGTATATAACTTGTGCACATTTCCGTGGTGCTCCTCCACGGCTCTCGGCATGACTTCAGAAGCGCACACATGCAACACGTGCGTCAATAGAGGTGAAAGCACAAGCACATGTATCGGCACGTGGGCATGAGGCGCTGTACATACGCACACCTACCGAAGCCAGCCGTGGGGATCTTTTAACACAAGCCACCACTTCCATCAACGCAGTCAATAAAAAAAAAAAGCACACAAAAACAAAAAAAACACGCAAACGGACGCCGCTTCATGCTGGACGAGACGGGCATGCAAAAGTGAAAGTCAAGGCAAAAAAAGAAAAGGGAATAATACGCAGTAAGGATGCGAGCCTGCCCGCATTTTTTTTTTTCAAGGGGCTTGTCCTGTGCGTACTGGCGCGTGGGCTGCGACATCACTCTTACAGGTCCTCGTCATCGTCGTTGGCCTGCACCGAGGAGGCAGAGGCCGAGGCGGTGGCGGGTGCGGCGTTGCCGATGTGCGACACGACGAAGGCCTTCATCTCCGCCGCACTGCGGCCACCCTCGTAGCTCTCCATGTGGCCCCCGGCCGAGATGAAGAACAACGTCGGGAATCCGTTGACCTGAAAGCGCTCGCGGTCGAAGTCGTTAGCCGTGGCATCGAACTTGCCAATGACGACGTCCGCCTGCTCCAGCTCCTTGGCCATCTTCTCGAAGTCGGGGTGCAGCTTCTTGCAGTGGCCGCACCACGGCGCGTAGAAGAGCACGAAGACATTCTTGCTGCCGTCGGTGTAGCTGTCGATCGTCTTGCCAACGATGGTGGTAAGGCCCTCCACCGTCTCCGTCTCCGGCACGGCCTCCGACATGAGGGTCTGCGTCGTCTCGCCCTTCAGATACTTCTCAACAAACTCGCTGATCGACTCGGTCGAGACGGGGATGTCGGTCGGCATCACGTGGTGGCGGCGCTCAAAGTCCATCACGAAGGCGGGGAAGGCGACGTCTTTCTCCATGCCCAGCTGCTGCGACACCTGGCGGTACTTGTCACCGTCGATCCACGACATGAGGGCCTGGCTGCGGTACTTCTCCGCCACCGCCACGAGCGACTCCTTCAGCTCCGGCGCCGTGTCCTTGTCCACGAAGAGCCAGCCGAGAGGCGTGGCCTTGTTGGCCTCCATGTAGGACTGGAAGGACTCCTGGCCAAGCTCACCAAAGTAGTCGAGCTGGGCGGCGGACAGGAACTGCTTCGCCGACTCCATTGTCACCGGCACTGCCCCAGCGTAGGCCTCGCGCTCCGTGGCGTGGCGGTACACCGTCACCGACTCCATCGCGTCCTCGGCGGAGATAGCCGCATCCGTCACGAGGGCAAATGTGAACTGCGTGCGGAGGGTGTTGGCCACCTTGGTCATGGTCGCCGCGAGGGGCGAGTCAGCGCTGGCGGTCTTGACGACGCACACCGGCAGGCCCTCCGCCTTCAGCTCCTCCAGCTGCTCCGCCTTCTCGACCGTGGTGACCGCCGGGCCGACCTGGGCCTTCATGTGGGCCGCAATGCCGGCAGCCGTGCGCGGGCCGTTGTAGTCCTCAACCTTCTCCCCGTTGCGGAAGATGAGGAGGGTGGGGAAGCCCTTGATGTCGTACTTGGAGGCCAGCTCCGTCTCCTTCGTGCAGTCCACCTTAGCGAGGGTCGCCACGCCCTTCAGCGAGTCCGACGCCTTCTCGTACTCGGGGGCGAGGGTCTTGCAGTGGCCGCACCACGGCGCGTAGAACTTCACGAGGGTGAGATCGCCCCCGATGATCGTGTCAAAGTTGGCCTTGGTGGCCACCTGCACCTCTGCGGACACGACGCAGAGGAAGAGAGCGCACGCGGCCAGGAGGAGGTACGACCGCTTCATGTTGCTGTGAGCTTATTTCTTCGCGGAGAATGCAGATGATTGCAGTGCCGAGGAAATAAGGAGGAAAAAAAAGGAGAAACCTTTTTTATTGCTATCAATTAGAGTCACTTGAAAAGGAAAAAAAAAGGGCGAACAAAAACTGCAGTTCGGAAACCAATAGGTTGCACGCACGCACGCAGCACAGCAAGGGGGTAAGAGATGGATAGTGCGGAAGAATAAGCCAAGACAGATTGCATAAAGAGAGAGGGAGTGGAAAACGACAGGTGGACTTAAAGTTGTGGCCCGCTCTACAATGTGATTTAGATCCCCTTTTATCAGAGTGCGATCTAGCGACACAGCTGCCCACCCTATCTGCGCTAATGCACAGAAAACTAGTGCAGTGCACGAAGAGGAATAAGGGAAGCACGACTCACAGCCTCTCAGTCACCAACACACGCTCGTGTTGCTCCTTCGCACAGGACAAAGCGGTCAGATATTGTTCCTCGAGAGACACTGGACGTCGCGGCATTAGTGTTGCTGCTTCGACGCTATTGAATTGCGCACACACACTTTTCTATTGCTGTATATTTTGTTTCACTTTTCTCTTTTTCGGCACGCAAGCGCTAGGACTCTTCAGCAAAAAAAAAGAGGGGGAAGAAGCGTTGAAGAGCTCAAGAGGGAAATAGTAGCAGTTGCGAAATCAAGAAGAAAGAAAAAAACCCGCGTTAAAGCAGTTCGGATCTCGTTGCTGCCACTACTGCTTTGCACCGGGGTTGTAGCCCTGGTCCACCTCTCTTGCTCCATCGATCAGCCCTCATTCGTGCCCTAAGAAGAAACCCAAAACTGAAAAAAAAACACTAAGGTAAGAAGCTGCTTTATAAGTAAACAAAAAAAAAATTGTCGGTTGGAATCGCACAACGTAAATGCACGCACCGGGACTAAATGGAGGACATGCATTTGCTTCATGGCAAACGCGCAAAAAACGGGGGAATCAAAGAACATAATAACATACACTAGCAGCGGAGCAATGCGTTGCCCGTAAATTGTGGTTCACCATGAACAAACAAAAGCGGTGATTAAACGACAGACCATTGTTTCGACCCCACCTCATTGCTGACGTGATCGGCGAAGTTTTCTAGCACAGCAGCGATTTTTTTTCCCCTTTCCATCCTCGTTAGTTTAACAACGAAACAGTACGCTTCCTGTTTTTTTTTTTTAACAAAACAGGAGAAGAGCAAAAATGGGAATGGAGGACAACAGACAAGATGTACTGTATCTGAGTAATTAAGATATTTTTTTTTAAAGAAGAAAACTCTTAAAAAGAAAGAAAAGAAATGCCCTTTTTCTTTTTATCAGTCGTCTCTAATTTTAAGAGAGAGCTGCTGCTATCATTCTTTCTTTCTTTCTTGTTTTTGTTTTTGAGTGTATCCTCGTTGTGCTGTGGAGCGCTGAACGACGAAGGAAGTTGCAGTAAACGCGTCTTTTCCTCGCCGTTCGGGGCACGTGGAGGTGTGAGTGCGACGTGGCACGCCGGGCTGCCTAATGCTGCTTCTTCTCCTCCTCGGAACCGATGGCTGCACCCTTGGAGTTGCGGTACATCACGTCGAAGTTCATCTTCGTGATCTCAATGACGCCGTTGACGTGGAAGGGCAAGCCGTTCTCCTCGGAAAACTTGCGGAGAATGCGGCGGGCCTCGGGGTAGCGGTAGCGGGGGACCATCGGCAGGAGGTGGTGCTCCAGCTGGTACTGCATGCCGCCGAAGAACCACTCGAAAAAGGGGTCGGAGCAGTGGACGCCGCGGGTGGCGCGGTACTGGTCGATGATGTAGTTGTACGGCTCGTCGTACTCGATCATCTCCTCCGTCTGGTGGTTCGACGTGACCACGACGGCAACGCAAAAGCCGCCGAGAATGACGCTGCCGATGGCGACCTTCCACGGCAGCAGCGCGAGCCACAGGTAGTTGACCGCCATGATTGCCAGCTCCTTCTTGTTGCCGCTGCCAAGCGCGAAGCGGAGAGACTGCATGCGCCACGAGACGTACAGCAGCGAGTACGCGAAGAGGTAGAAGGTGTACTGGTAGCGGCGGTACGCGGTGTCGTCGGAGACGTCAGGAATCCAGAGAAAGAGGATCGGCTCGTTGTGGATGTCGGCGTCCATGCCCTTGCGGTTGACGAAGATGTGGTGCGTGTTGTGCTTGTGCGACCACCACTCCACCGAAAAGGCGTTGATGAAACCGCCGAGGGTGTTGGCCAGGAAGCGGGCAAACTTGCCACGCGCGTGCGTGAAGTCGTGGGCCAGCCACCCGCCCTGCTGCATGCCGAGCCCGATCAGGATCGTGGCGAGAACCGGCCGCGAGTAGCTGAGGTACGTGCCAATGACGCACAGCGCAATCACAGGGAGGATATTGCGCGTGAAGTCGATGAACCACGTCCGCTGGAACCAGCCCTGCTCCTCCAGCTGCTTCACTAGCTTGTCGAAGTTCAGCGACACCTGATCGCGCGGGCAATCGCCCTCCTTCAGCGGCAGCGCCTTCATGCGCTTCAGCTTCTGGATAGCCTCCTTGGAGTGCAGCGAGTAGAAGGCGTCCGTCGCATCCTTGCCGTGAAACTCGTCGCACACCTGGGCCCCGCCAGGGTGAGAGTTGCGCCAGGAAGTGCAGTCGTACCAGTTGTCGTCAATGCGCATGACGCACTTCGGCAGCGAGCTCTGGTACTTGTGGGGAAAGGTGAGCTCGAAGACCATTTTCGACTTCTTGCCTTCTTAGGGTTGTGTGGTGATGTTCTGTGTATGTTTGACGTTGCACACGGCAAAGTAATGAGAAGCCCAGAAGAAGGAACACGGAAAAGAAAACAAAGAAAAAAGAACGACTTAATCGAGAAAAGTAGGGCTGCTGCGTGGGTGTGGACGATGCATGTGTACAAAGGAGAGAGAGCCAAAAAAAAAACGGTGACAACATGTGTTTGTGTGTGTGTCAACAAGATCACATCAAGAGACGGCGAAGGTGCGAGACAGGGAAGTGAGAAGGTACAGAGAAGTGGAGAGGAGGCGGAAGAAGAAGCGGCGATACGCTGACGCACGCTTAGCGCGCACCTAGGAGCGGCAAACACCGGCTGCACTCCTTTCGTTGAACTACACGAAGGAGGGCAAGGAAAAGCAGGCGATGCTATTGCTTTGTCTTCTTCCCAACCACGCATCTCATCTCGCCGCATACATATTCACTCAAATGCTGCAGTGGCGTAAGCAACAACAACTGCGAGAGTATTGCTCGTATGCAAAAAAGCTGCTATTTCATTGGGTTTTGGGCAGGAAAGAGACAGAAATAAAAAGAACAACGATGTAGCGCCATCAAAAGAGACAATGTGTCGGTAACAATGCAAAAATAAAATCAACTGAAAGGACACGAGTAGAGGAGCGTAAAAAAAAATACGGTGAAGTGCGCCAAGACAACTCACACCGAAGGAGAAGACACGGCTGGCGAGAAAGGCTGTGACTGAGTTCAAGAACAACAACGACTCTTGTAGTGCCGACTGGCACTTTTCTCCAACGCCTCTGTCACAGCCCGCATCCCCTACCAGTGTCTGTTCTAAGACGCGCTCAATACAGCCGCCTTTCGTGTACCGCCTTTAGCACACAAGTGCACACAGAGAGCGAAGCGCCCTTCCCTCTCTCTTACGTGTCGATGGACGCGGCAAGATTGTCGCAGAGCGTCTTCAAGTTCTGGTTCTCCTTCTCAAAGCGGGAGCTTTCCTCTTGGTAGAAAAGAATCTCACGACGTAGCTTAGACATGCGCGCGTTGTACTTGGCGGTGTGCTCGTCGATGCTGGCCTGGACCTCCTCCGTCTTCTTCACGTACATGAGGCGCTCCGCGTTCGCCTTCTGGATGCGCTCCCGCAGCTGCTTGCTCTCCTTCTCTGGGTTCCGCGACGCACTCAGAGCCGCTTCGCCGGAGAGCGCGGCGTCGCGATCCTTCATGGCGGACTGCGTGGTGTACTTGGTGTCCTTGAGGACTTCGGCCATTCTGTCGTTCGCCTCCTCTAAGCGATCGATCTCCTGCAACAGCTGCCGACGCTCGGCTTGGATTCGCTCAGCGACAGAGCGCGCCTCCACCTTGTTGGAGTCGCCGTAGACGCACGCGTTGCGAGAGGCCTCGTTGCGCAGCTCCTGAATGCGTCGCTGCTTTAGGTCAATGAGGGCCCCCGTCTCGCGCTCCTTCTTGGAGAGGAAGTTCAGCGTGCGCTCCCGCTCACGGGACAGCTCCTGGATGGCCTTCAGCAGCTCCTGTGCGCGCACCTCCTCGCCACCACTTGGTCCGAACACCTTCTTCTTCAGCAGGTTCTGCAAGTCGTCCAGCATCGACATCAAACGCACCACCGTCAGCCGCTTCTGCGCGTCCATCTTCTTCTCCTTGAGCTCCTTGATGTAGGAAGACAGCTCGCCGATGTCCGCCTCCACACCCTTGCGGCTCTCATCCGACTCCATCAGCTGGCCAATGTAGTCCTCCCGGCTCAGGTAGGCATTCTGGCTGCTACGGTTCTGCCCATTCTCCACCACCTGCTTCGTGCGGGCAGCGTTGCGGTAGTCGGTGTTGGCCGCAGCTCTCGCCGCCTCCTGCGCCTCCGTCGCCGCACGCTGCTCTGACAGCTGCCCGTTCAGCGTCTGGGACTGCTGCTTCTTGCGCTGCAGAGCCTCCTCACGCTCCATCAGCGAATCCTCGAGCTGTTGAAGCTCACGCTTCAGCTCCGTAATGGACTGCTGCTGCTGGTTGCTCGCCATCGTAGACGAAAGACCTCGGTGTCAGTGCGCAGCAAAAATGTGTTCTTCTTTTTTTTGTAGAGTTGTGCTTTACCCTCGATGTCGAAACACAAAAAAAGAGTGCGGGAAAAAAAGCAGAGTAAACAAGATCTAAAGAGTCCAGCAGTCAAGGGTTTTTTTTCTTGGTGTTTCGTGCTTGAGAAAAGCGAACAACAAAGCGAAATAATATGTGCGCCGTATTTTTTTTCCTGTCTTCGTTCTCCTTTTTCTGCTAGTCGAGAAGCGTCTGTGCGTCCCACTCGGAAACAAAAATCAATATGACAGGTCAGCTCTAATGGCAATGAGCAGCTTGTGTGTGTGTGTTGCAGCAGTGGGCTCTGAAGCGTCACCGAAAAGCCGCAAAGCGAAAGCGGACGAGTCGCAGAAGATATGGACAAAAAGAGAAATCAGGGATAAAAGACATGAAACCACAGCATGGACTAATGCATACACGAAGGGGATTGTTTTTTTTTTTTTAATCTCTTTCAGCTAGGTTTTTTCCCCTCAATACACTGTTATTTCCAACAGCGCACGTGACCCAGACACACTCTTCACTTCGATTGCTTGAATAAGCAGCAACAGCGATGTGGCGAGTCCGTCAAGATAAGCAAAGCGGATCTGTCAACTCTCTCTCTCCCTTTAGCCACTAACCACCTTTTGGCCTCGTTAAGTTTCTTTTTTTTCACCTGCTATTTTTCTTTTTGTGCGTGCATGAGTGTGAATAGAGTGACGGTGAGGTTTGTGGGTGATGCCGTCCGATCCGCTTTCGCTTGCACCTGCCGTCGCAACAAACGTTTCTGTCGAGCTGCGAGCAACAAAGCGCCGTACGTCTACGGCTGCGGAGAGACGACTGCAGGGCTGCGGCGCCGCTGCAGCACCATGGCGTAGTAGAAGCCAAACAGGCACCGCCGCTCTTCCTTCACCTCGTACAGCATGCTCTCCCGAATCCAGCTGTTATAGTCGTGGGTGATTGACATACTGCTATTCGAGACCCTGTTGAACCACCGTGCCAGCTTGTTGAGACGCGGGTAACTCGCCCTACCGAAGTCCATAACAAGAAAGACGCCGTCGTCCTTCATGTAACTCGCGGCGGAGTCGAAAATGTTGCGGGCTCTCGGCTCCGCCTGGTTGAGGAGTTCATCGCGGATGAGAACACAGTCGTACTTGGTAAATCCAGGCGACACCACGTCTGACTTGAGAACTGTCGCGAAGGTAACGGTGCTGCCGACCCAGTTGTGATCGTTGCGGATCATGAAGTCGAGCGTCATCGCACGCCGCCGCTCCTCCTGTTCTGCCTCGGTGAGCGCCTCATCAACACGGTAGCTGCCGTCGTCAATTACCTTCTTCTCAATCATAAACTCCACCCGGATCGCCTTTGACATCTCATAAAAAGCGACATCTTTTTCGTCGTACAGCTTCGGCGACAGGTCCAACACCTTTCCGTGGCAGTAGTTCCGGTACACGTGCCGCACAGAGCGATAGATCAACAGCTGCGGGAGGGCACTGAGGCCGAGGAAAAGAGCAACGCCTCCGATGGTGGTGAGGAAGAACTTGTTGCGGCCTTGCACGATCTTCTCGTACTTTTCCTTGGAGATCTGCGCCGGCTGGTACGACGTAGCCGCTGTGGGCTGCAACTCCGGCTTCGCTCCCGAACTACCCTGAAACATTTTCCCAAAAAGAGGAGAACGGGATGGAGAGAAAGACCTTCGACGACACCTTAGACTACACCGCTTTCGCTCCTCTTTGCGCAAGAAGGAAAAACAGGCGCCAAAAAAAAAAGCCGTAAAGGATTCACACGCGAAGATGAGAAGAGAGGTGAAGAAGACGAGAGCAGAATGCGCTTGGAGTGCAGTAGGGAAAATGCGTGGTGACACTATACGCACACATAAACACAGAGAAGCACGCAAAGGGAAAGAGCAAGCTGCTAGCATACAAAAAAAAACACTTGTACAAGCGTGTCTTGCTCTGCAGCTCGCTGCGCGTTTCTTTCTCTGGCGCCGCGAAAGCGCGCCATCACACCCGCTTTGACGGTCGTCAAACTGGCTCACAACCGTTACGATTGAGACACATCAAGAGGAGAAGTGTCTTAGCGTTTACTTGTTGTGCACGGTGGCCACACCGTGGTCTCTCGTTTGCTGATGAGTATAGACGCCGGACCCAAAGCGCAAAGTTGCAGCCAAAACAGTGCTGTGTCGCGCGCGCGTCACGGCCCCATCACTTTGCCTCCTGCCGTTTATTTTACTAGGCTGGTGACGGGGAAGCGTCAATAGCAAAGTTTTTTTTTTGTTGTTGGAATCTTCTGTTTGTTTGAGTTTTGTTAAAGTTACTGTTTAAAAGAGATCCAACAACCACAAGAACACCCTTACTCTTTTTTTTTTAGCTACCCGTTTGACCGCGAAAAGGTGGAGCAAACGATAGCCGACCACAAACAAAGAGCCGCGCTCGCAGACACGCTAACAAATCAGCCGTAAATCAAATACAAAAAAAGAAGGAAGAAGACATAAAATAGGTTCTTTAGGCGCCGTAGAGACATGACGTGCACCAGAGGAAGAACAACAACAGCAAAAGCCGTCTTTTAATTAAACCGCTGACCTACGCCACCTTTTCCCATTCTCATCGACGCAGCACGCACACACACAGACTGCCTTTTCACAACACCGTTTAAGAGGACAAAAAATAAACAGATAATCAGAAAAGAATTCGGCGACTTTCCTGTAACGTGCAGGTGCCTTAACGACCGTCACGACCGCGGCCTCCCGCCCCACCACGTCCGCCAGCCCCACCACGCCCGCCAGCCCCGCCACGCCCGCCTGCGCCGCCGCGGCCGCCAGCGCCGCCACGACCAACGGCTCCGCCCCGACCGCGACCACGGCCGCTGGCCTGACGAAGGCGACCCTCGCTATCGCGCGCAATGTTGAAGACGCTCTCTGCGGTGCCCTTAATGAGGTGCTGCAGGCGGGTGGTGTTGTTGCGGTCGAGCAGGAGGTAGGCGTCGTCGCGGTCCCACCACGCGCTGAGCGAGGTGGAGTCCGAGAGGATCTCGTTCACGGCGCGGCGCACATCGCTCTCCTCCATATCGAACTTGATGGCAAGGTTAGAGACGGCCATCGTGGAGAAGCTCAGCCGGTTGCGGTAGCAAAAGACAAGCAGCGCCACCTCCTTCATGCGGCGCAGGAAAAGCTCACGGCACCGCTTCCCGGTCGGGAGCGTGTCAAACGTCGTCATCGCATCCACCTGCTCCTTCGCGCCGGCGTAGTTGCCGACCTTCAGGTGCTCGTAGGCAACCGCCACCTGCTCCTTGAAGGAGAAGGGCTTGCCCATCAGCGCCGGGGTGCGCGTGACGGTGTTGTAGACGTAGCTGGCCATCTTGTTGCGCTCGTACGGGTTCTGGGCCTCAATCTTCGCGGCATCAAGGAAGCCGGAGAGAATGGCGGCGAGCTCCAGCTGTGCGACAGGCATGTAGAGGTGCGGCGAAAGCATCAGGTTGCGGTACTCCATCTCGGTGCGCTCGTCGTCCATCTGGTACTTCGGCGGCGGCCGCTGCCCGAGGCAAATGTCGTGCGACTTCTGCTCCCACAGGCTCCGCAGCACCTCGTGCGCGGTTGTGGTGTCGCCGGCAATGAAGGCAGCGAGGCCGATCTGCGCAATCGCGCGGTTAAAGAGAATCGCCAACGAAGCGTCGGCCTCGCTGATGCGGTTGGGGACGTCGGTGCGGAGCAGGTAGTCGCGACCCTCGCGGTAGCGGCCGCTGAGAGCGTACTGGTAGGCAACATGGCACCCGCCGGTCACGGAGAGCGTAAGGTTCGGCTTCTGCGTGTTGCTAAGCTTGTTCAGCGCGAAGACCGTGTCGAAGACGGACGGCGCAATGATCGTGAAGTCCTCCGTCGAGGGGAGGGAGGCGTAGAAGAGGTCGTGTGCCTCCTGGCGACGCTGACCGAGAATGCCAAAGAGGATGGTGATGCACGCCTTTGACGGCTCCATCTTCTTGCGCGCCTGGTAGTACCCCAGCACGTGGTCGGTCAGGACGGCGAGGTCGTTCTCAAAGGCGATGATGTTCAGATACTCCTTGCTCACCACGCTCTCAAACTTGGACTTGTTCACCAGCTCACCGTACAGGTAGGTCAGCATGCCGTGAAGGCCACCGGGCACCACAATGGCGCGCGGCGTCACGGTCGAGGAGTCCTCGACGAAGCGCACGGTGGGGTTGGCGAGGACGCGCTCGAAAAACTTGCTGGCCCACTTGAACGCGCGCTCCCACGTGTCGGAACTCACCAGCAGCTTGCTGCCGTCACGCTTCAGAACCACCGACACGGCAATGCCCATCGCAGAGGCCTCGAGGTTAGAGAAGCCCTTGCGACCGCAGTCGCGAATCACCCGCTCCACCCGGCTCACCTGCACATCGCGGGACCCCGAGATCTCCTCCAGGACGGCGGCGTAGTCAGCCTCCGTCAGCTCCTTCCCGGTCTCCTCCTCCTCCGCGGCCTCCCCGTCCGCCTTCGGGCCCTTCGCGAGCTCCTCCAGCTCGTTCTTGTACAAAGCCTCCGTCTCGGCGACGAGCGTGATGAGGTCCTTCAGGCTCTTAAATTCCACCTTGTTCGCAAAGTCCTCGCGCGACTTGCCCTCCATGTGCTCGGAGAGGTTCGGCATGTCCTGCAGGCACGCCTGCAGCGCCTCCGGCGCCACCCTGTACTTGCGCACATAGTCGTACACCCGCTCCGTCAGGCGCTTGAAGGCGTCGTACGCCTCCTTCCACGACTCGTTGCCGGCGTTGTAGTCGAAGGTCTCGCAGAGAGCCTGGATGACGTTGGCGGCGCGCTCCTTCTTCGGGATCACCTCCTGGCGCTCCTCCAGCTCCTCCTCATCGGTGACCTCGAACCAGAACGGGTTGATGTGCGCCTCGGCGACGTCCTCGATCACCAAGCTCTTCTCCGACTCGTTGTCGCTGTCGGTCGAGCTGATGTTAAAATAGTTCATCTTGCGTTGCGGAAATGCAAGGTAAAGAAGTCGAAGTTGATACTTTGTGTGGCACGTTTGTGTGTAGGCATTGATTTGGCGAATTAATGAGAAATTGAAAAAGAGTGAACAGGACAAGAGGAAGAGAAACGAGGGAGAGTAGAAAGAGCAGTTGAAACTGCGGGCGGCACAAACACAACAGTGCACCATGACAAGCATTAATTTTCTTTTGTCTTTTTCCCTGTCGTAACCGTCCTAGTTCTACTATCAGCCGCCCCAAAACGCACGAGATTTAACAAGCTCCTCCTCTGCATCCTTGTGCTTCTCTGCTCGTCTCTTCTTTCCTTCTTCTTTGCAAGCGCGCTCCCAGGAGGTAGCGAGGCCGACAAGACGACTTCGAGGTGGAAGTGCTTGTCTCAAAGCTCCCGTTGCCCGGTATCTCTTGCGTACGCGCGACAGCTTTTTTCCTCTACTTCCCATAGCATGTATGTCTCTGTATTGTTGCTGTTTCACGAGTGGTGTCACCGCGCTTTGGACTTCGTTGACACTAATAGCAGAAAAGCAATGCAACAGCAGTTCGCTCCTTTAACTGTAGCCCTCGCCCCTGAGCAGACGAATGCTCGGGATAAACCCAAAAAAAAAGGCGCCCCCGGAAAAAACACCGGCCGCCCCCCCCCTCTCAAAAAAGTTTTTTTCACGGGGGCCGCAACAAACAAAAAACCCCCCTCCCCTTTCTCCCCCCCCCCAAAAAAAAAAAAAGAAAAAAACCACCCAAAAAAAAAAAAAAAAAAAAGAGGGGTTGTTATTCCTGAAAAAAAAAAAAAAAAAAAAAAAAAAAAAAAAAAAAAAAAAAAAAAAAAAAAAAAAAAAAAAAAAAAAAACCCCCAAAAAACCAAAAAAAAACAAAAAAAAAAAAAAAAAAAAAAAAACCCCCCACCCCCCCAAAAAAAAAAAAAAAAAAAAAAAAAAAATAAAAAAAAAAAAAAAAAAAAAAAAAAAGAAAAAAAAAAAAAAAAAAAAAAACCCCCCCACCCCCCCCACCCCACCCCCCACACCCAACACCCCCACAAAAAAACACAAAAAAAAAAAAAAAGGAAAAAAAAAAAAAAAAAAAAATTAAAAAAAATAAAAAAAAAAAAAAAAAAGAGAAGAAAAGGGGGGGGGGGGGGAGAGAAAGGGAAGGAGCCTGCCGAACAGGACAAACCCATCAAGCGCCACAAGCGCCTCCTGCGCACCAGTCGATTCGGTGAACACCACCATCGCACGACCACGTGGCACATCTAGCACGATGTCATCCACCCCAGGTGTGGAGCGTAGCAGCCGCAAGAGAGTGCACCGCGTAAACTCGATTCCGACGGGGAAGCTTACATTTGTCACCACAACGAACTCCATCCGCAGCGCTTATGATGACTTCGTCTTTTCCTATTCCACAAGTGATATAGCGGTGTGTATTGCACGATCCGATTACGGAGTCAACACACTAGGCAAGAGAAGTCCCCGCGCGGTCCGCATTTCAGGCGATGCGTGCGAGGCACCAGTGTGCCCGTTGATAGCTAGCAAAGAAATAAAACTAAAATAAGTGGGACGCTGAAGAAAAGAGAGTCAAGAGCATGCACGCTGCCAACATTTCGTCAAAGCCCAAGCGCCGTAGCTCTCACAACCGCCCCTTTTTACGGCGTCAGTCGATGGTTTTTTTTCTCTTTTTTCAGGTCTTGTGAGACCGTTGAATTGGATGTACAATTGCAGATGAGGAACCACGCAGCCACCCGCACCTCGTTCAGGAGATCTATATCCTCTGTGTGTGGACGTGCAAGTGTAAACGGAGTGAGCGAAAACAACGCGCAAACCTTGTCCCTCTCTTTCAGATAGCTGGGAGTGCAAAAAAGAGAAAAAAACATACAATCGCCAGAAAATAGCTACCACAGAAGATGAAGTAAGAAAGAGATTCCAGTCTGTCTCAGAAAAGGATAATCCCTTTATTTTTGATTTTGTGAGTTGGTTCCTGACACCACATGCACTAGCATATAATGTAAAATACCCCGAAATACAGGGCTGCCAAATTGATGAGCACGATTTTGCTTTAATGCAAATGAATCCCGCAAATATCCGTTGACTACGACGGAGTACCTGTCCAGCAGAGCTTCTCTTTGTCTAAGCGGCATCGCTGGCACCGCTCCTTCTCGGCCGCGTTGACTACCAGCAAAGGCCCTTGCTTTCCGACGCTGAAGAGCACATCCAAGTCGTGCAGGGCGACCAAAACGTCCTCGACGATGAGGCCAGAGTGCCGGCTGAGCTCGTTCACCGTTACCGGAGTACCCTTCTCTGCCAGCGCGAAAACTGCAAATAGGATTTCATCCCGCCAAACTTTGCGAAAAAGAACATTTCCGCTTTTGCTCAACGGCCGCTCCGGGGTGCCCACCATGCTTTCGGACCGCCCAATCTCGTAGGACAGCCGCACCAAAAATCCACCGTAACCCTTGGAGCGAAAAGGAGGAAGCACCATCACACACGACAGCGTGTTGATGCAATTGGAGCTATTTTTCCACTCCTTGCTGAAGTAGCCGGCGAAGTGAAAGCCCTCGTCATCGACCTCGAAGAGCGCGTTGAAGGAGAAAAAGTGCACGTCGTCGAGTGTGACTTTGTCGACAAGGAAGAGCTTCGTCAAGAGGCAAAGACGGCGCGCGAAGACGGCGCACTGCGGCTTGCGGCCGTCGAGGGCGAAGATCGATACCCGGCGAGCCGGGTCGCGATACACCTCGTCGCCGGGGATCCAAAACGCATTGTTGCACCTCTGTATGTGTTGCTGTAGGTGGTCGGCTGCGGCAAAGGTGCACAGGCACGAATCACAGAGATACACCGTGCGTGAGTGGCCGAAGAACGAGATAACGGAGTCATCTGCAAGGCCACAGAAGACGTGACGCGGCGTCACCACTTCTATTGGTACTCCCTGCATGAAGTCGGAGGAATGCGAGTGTCGCCTAACGAAAGTACATCTGCAAAAAAAAAAAGCGCTCTCAACAACAACTGTTCTTTTCTATGCCTTTGTTTATGTAGGTTAATAAGACGCCCTTAACAAAAAAAAAAACCGGTGGCCAAAGAGGGACATTGGGGAAGGTGCTCAACAAACGCATTTAGCTCGTACGCAGAGAAATTGAAGTAGCGAAATCGTAACATATTTTCTCACTTTTGCATTTTTCCTTTCCAACACAGAAAGACGCAGTGCCTGTGCAAGAAGAATAACAACAGCTGTGTCTTCTGCGGGCTGCCGCACTCCACCTTCCGAATACGGAATGCTTCACATAAATAGAGGACAAACTGCAGAAAGCTGTGGCATTCGCCAAATCTTTTACAACGCCTCTCGCTACTCTTCGAGAATACTCACGTTTCCTTGCACCAATCAGTCACCTCCGATCAACCGAGCAACTGTATGCGTTTCAGTTTTGTCATTTTGCGCTCCTACAGTAAAATCACGAAAAAATGATAACAAGATAAGAGAACATTAAAATCTCTTTTTTTGAGTGCGTCTTCAATGTGAAGACAGAAAAAAAAAGCACCAACTAACCTAAAGCGGTTTCCTAAAACTCACCTACAATCCAGCACTTTTTTTTTTCCGTCGGTTCCCTACGAATCGACTACAGTTACTAGTAAATCACTCTAATGGTGACCAAGGTCGACGGCACCCGGAGCGGGGCGGTGCGACGCCGGACCGGCAGCGTAGCCCTCACCGATATCGAAGGAGAAGTCCCACGGCTTGCGGTCCTGAGAGCGCCAGCCGTAGTCGAGAGCGCTCGGGCCGCCGCCGGAGATATCGTCCAACTTCGACCAGAAGCCGTCCATCATGATGGCGCCAACCAGCAGGAAGGGGCCAGTGCAGCACACCGCCATCCAGTAGTTTTGACCCGGCTTGTGGTACACCTCGCTGGACCAGTAGCCCACACCACGAAGGCCAAAGTTCGGACGTGCCTTCGCCTTGCTGTTGAAGGCAAGCATGTAGGTGCGCTTGCTAACGGAGAGAGCGGGACGGAACATTTTCGGAGCTGTTCACGGGAGAGACGAGAAACAAACAAAACGTACTAAGTTAAGGTCTTACCTTTTTGTAAAGGTGAGGTGAACTATCTTTATTTATTTTTCGTCCGTAGGTTTGTGCGAGAATTGAGAAGGATTGGAGAGGCAGAGTAAAACAAAAGAGCAGAAGACGCGAAAGCAGACAGAACACTCCAAAATAAACTGAGTTAAGCCATTTCCGGTCACAACAGCGAGCTAAACCGATTCGGTGCGTGCAATTTTTTAAACAGCTGTTCTCCGGAGCAGGTTGCACCTACAAAGTCACAACCATACAGAATGCAGTTTGCTTTGAAGCTGTTTCAAAGCTTACTACAACACCTATCAGCGCATAAAAGCCTCTGTTGGTCCTTTCTTTTTTTGTTCTTTGCCTTTGTCAACTCTTTTAAATCTTTTCTTCATGGAAGCTGCCATAACAATTTACCTTTTTGCTTTTTCGCTTCTCAAAAATAATAATAAAAAAGCTAAAATATCAAAAAAGGAAAAAAGAGAAAATCTAACCCTTTCGGGCGAAGTCTATCAATTTATAATTGCAACCAGCGAGGTTTCTCTTTTCCTTTTCTGCTTCCATGTCGAGAGTGCAATCTAGAATCTATCAGTCAGAGGGCACACCATGAAGCGAAGCGAAAAAGAGACACCGGCTGGAGGGTGCTAAAAGAGAACAAAGAAATCGAAAAAACTGGGAAAGCATAATTTTTTTTTTTGGAGGAAAGGGATCAAAAAGAGGAGACGTAGCGAAGAGAGGCGACAGAAGGTAAACTCCATTGACACCATCCAGAACACAATGTGTGTGCAAGGCAAGTTGAGCTCTACCTGCAGTGAACACAAGCGGAGTGTGTACGCCACAACGCAAGACGCTAAAAAATGTAAAGCAAAAGCAATCGAAGTAAGCGGGCTCTGTCTACAGCAGTCCGCACTCTTTCTTTCAACTGCTGAAACAAACAAAAATAAAAAGCCATCTTGCACAAATCGCTCAAGCGACAGCAGGTGCCCTTAACTCGCCTTCGTAACCAGTTATACTGCAACACGGTATAGCCTCTCATACAATACAAAGTGAGCCAGGTGTAGAGCTGCGTTGCCTACTGCGACTCGTATAGCTCTTGTTGTTTCAGTTGGAAAAAAAAAAGGTGCATGTCTCGAATGCACTCTTTTTCCTAAATGTGCACCAAGTGACATGCAAGCCAAAACGAAAAAGCGAGCGCCGAAAGGCGATGGTATAGGAGAGTAAAGGGATATAAATGAGACGAAAGGAGAGAAAGCACTAGTAAGCATCAAAAAAAAAAAAAAAAAGAAGAAAAGAAATTGTGTGTTAAAGCATTAAGGAGCACCCGAGTCAAATAGAATTTGATTGGAGCCCAGTCCTACTCATGGTTGCGGACCTTTTCCATCCAAATGCGGCATCCGTACTCGCGGTACAGCTCCTTCAGCAGCTGCACAAAGTCGATGCGAGAGCGCGCTTCGTAGTAGAAGGTGAGCTTTTTCTTGTCAAATTGGTACTCGGCATAGGCGATTTCCATGGGGAGGCCGTGCGTGCGAACCTTGGACTGGCAGAATGCAGCAGCGAGCGCCTCCGCATCTTTCAAGTCCGTCGCCCAGTAGTCCACCTCGCGCTGCGTGGCGTGGCGAAGAATGCTCCCCACTGGTCCCGTGCGTTCCACATAGGTCCTCTGGGACGCAGTGTTGACACGGATCACCACACCGATGTCGATACCCCGGTCTCCTTGCACCACAACGTACTGGCCCTTTTCCACCTCCAGGGACGACGCGAACTCGGCTTGGTGGCACTTGAACTGGACGAGGGTGCTACACAGAGAAGGACCGCCGGGAGCCGGTGGAGCCTGGTCATCCTTCTCTTGGAAGAGCTCCGGAATTGGGACGGAGACGGCGGCGTCGAGCTCGTCCATCAGTTCGGCTGCAGAAACGCTACCTTCCGGGAGGCACTTCCACTCGTACGGATTGTGGGTAACAGGAGGACGCACCACGATCGAAGTAGCGGGGGCGAGGTTCAGCGCCACGCTCTTAGCTTTCTGCGGCACATGCAGCTGCAGCTGCACATTCGTGATGTCAGTGAGAGGAGCAAGCATCATCTTTAACGCCTGTGAGGCAAAGATGCAGAAACAAGAAGAAAGAAAAGGGAAAAATATGAGGTGTAAACCTGATGTAAACTCGACTGATTTGTGCGTGTATGGAGAAAGATCGCAAAATATGGTGTGCTTTTCGATGCGAAAAAAAGAAAAAGAGAAAGTACAGAAAAAAAAACTATCTAGAAGGGTACAGGATTTAGGGGTTAAAAAAAGAGTGAAAAAGGTAAACGCACCGCAGGGATTGCTTACCTTTTTCCTGCCTTGTATAAATTGAAATACAAAGACTATGAAGTAAAAGAGTTTTGATTTAAAAAAAGTAGAGATTGCCGACAGGATGTGTGAACGTTCGCACATATGAACGAAAAAAGAAGGAAAAGAAGAAGGAGGGAGAGAGAGAAAAAGAGAGGAAATAGGTTTAGCTGAGAGTTGAAGCAGCGGCATCTAAACTGGCTAAACTTCTTTCATCTTTCCAATAGAGGTGCAGCGTTAGCACAAAGCAGAAGCTAATCTTAAAGCGACGGTAGTTCCAAAAAGCGAGCCTGCATCGGAGCATGCAGGTTGTGTCATTTTTAACAATTGAAAAGGAATGATATGTGCTGTCACTGTATCACAGGCTGAGGTTGAGCGACGGCCTAAAACTGATGGCATCAAGCAAAACAGCTTTCAATACAGCCGAAGGCCCAGACCTTTTCTTTCTTTTTATATATATTTTGTGATGAGCTTGATGCCAAGGTGCGCTTTCACTTTCGGCTGCAGCAATAGGCATTTTTGTTTCTTTTTTTAAAGTGGGCGTTTTCTCCATCCAGCCACTCTCATTGCTTGCACTGGAGGAAATCATTAACCGCTTCACCCGGAATATCGCTACTCCCCTTTTGCGTGGCTCTATTTCTGTGCGGAAAGCCCAGAATGTGTAGAAAGGGGGAGAGAAATGCAACAGACTCACTACCTAGAAGTACTCGGGAATGGTGTTTGTGTCTTTTGACGAAAAATGAAAATGGGGGGGGGGGTGCAAATGTGTAGATGCGCCACTGAATTGAGTTCAAAAAGACAAGAGAGCCGAGGCATTATCAGATGGATTGAGCTGCCCGTTGATGAAAGGTTTCGGGGAATACGAGGAGGCAGACGCCGAATTGCAGGCTAAGCTCAGCAGCTCTTCCTCCCCCCCGGAAATACCGCAGCTGCAGTTAGAGAGCGCGGCATGCAGCGACAAAACAGCCTTTCTAGCCTCAGAAATTGTGCGAATCTAAAGTACCTCTGCGTCCACCACAGCAACAGTCTGCCATCTTTGGTTGTGATGGATGTGGCGCCACAGCTACAGCAGCTTGACGCTTCGCATGGCGATGCGAGGAGCGCAGAAGACATCGGCTCGTACCTGCGCTTCGAGGCTCTTGATTCAAGGAACAGTACAGAGCTTCGGGATTTGCTCTCGCTGCGAAGAGCACGCCGCCGAGAAATTCGCAAAAGGACCTCTGCACTATAAGACCTTGACGTATCCGCGTACGCTCTCGCCCAGGCAGCTTCCTCTACTTCACTGCCGGATGTCGTGGACAGCATAATGCGTACCCTGCAGTGAGCGCATCCTGCCGCTGCTGCCAAAAGTTGTTTTTCCAAGAGTTTGACTGTGAAGCAAGCAATGCTCTTATAGTGCCGAAAACGCAATGGTGGCAATTGAACAAAACTGCTGACACTCCACTTTTGAAGCATCTTCGACGCTCACGTGGTGACATTTTTCTTTGCGAGTACAGACTTTAAAACTTTCCTTTCTTTTTTCTGGTTTCTTTTCACGGAGCCTCTGCCCCACATCAGTGTGAAAGGGCGACAGTCTCTCTCTCTCCTCATTCTTGCTGATTGTGTCCGGGAAAGTAGCGCTCTACACCAGTAAGGTGAAAAGTTGAAAGAGAAAACGCTTTTTTCAAAGTTAGCCTGCTTTTCTTTTTTTTTTTTTGGTAACAATTCTCATTCGAAGCACATCGACTCTTTTCCTTGCAATCTCGCTCCAAGTTGATCGTCCTGTGCCTAAACAAACTAGCATTAACTTAAACGTCTTGAGGAGGTCTCTTCTTCGTTCCCTTCTGTTCTGATGCCTATCGCTCATGGCAGTTTGTCAACAAGCAAAGACTGAGCGCTTGCAGCCTGCTCATGTTAAAGCCGCTCTCTGCGCAGGAAGTACGCAAATTGTGAAGCACCAACGTCAGTTTCAAGTGCGCTGCAGCGACAACGACTAAACCGAACTCTCTCTTTCCATTGTCCGCCGTGGAACACACAAGCGCTTGTGCTTACATGGGCCAAAGTCTTCTCAGTCGTGTTTATCGAAAGTGTCGAGAGTTTCACCTCGGCAGCTCGCTTGCGCTCTCCTCAATGCTTCCTACTCTCATTTTTGTGCCCCACGTCTCACCGCCACCTGCAGCTACGTTTTTGCCATTGGCACACCTGTACCAGTGTGGCGTCTCTCTATTTGTCTTCACCGACAGGCCGACGCGCACAGAAAGGAGATGCTGTACAGCCAACACGTCGCGGACCTTACTGCCGCTGTTGCTGGCAATCCACGCGATGACTTGCGTACGGCACTGTCGTGTTTGCGGGCCGACGTCATTGCGCAGGTTATGACGTACGTGTCACAAGAGGTGATCAATAACCATTCGCACACGTTGCGCTCTGTCTGCCCAGAAGCACGACTAGATGCTGAAATGCTCTCGACACACGCCTTTTTCTTTGAGCGCCTGGAGGAGCTGAGCGAGGTGCGTGCAGCTGACCAACAGCTCGTCTACAGGCTTCAGGCGAAAAAGGATCGAACTCAGCTTCCCAAACTCGCGAACTCGCTTTGGTGGGCCGAACGCTGTGGGCTGCCCTTGGTGCTGAACGTGGACAACACGCGCAGTGACGTGCTTACGCTGCTCTTGGGCTGTCTGCGACGGCGCGTGTGCTCGCTGAGCGTCGACGTGTTTTTGGGAAAGGTGTGTGGAGATAGAAGGTCCTGCAACACTGCGATGTCCTCAGAGTGTAGTGGACAGTGTGGTACGTTTCTTTGCGCTCTGAAGGCGTTTTCAAACGTGACACAGCTGGTCGTTCGATTCACGTCCACTGTCAGCGCCACTGCCGTTTGCGCAGGTGTTGGGCGGTTTCTTTGCGTAGCATCGCAGGGTGCCGTGCGCCGTCTCGACGTCTACGATTGTTGGGGCGGGCAGGATTTCTCCGCGTTGGGTGCTTCACGAAACATGCAGCACTTATCCCTTGTGAACTGTGGGCTGAGCTCTGTGAAGGAGCTCGTATGCTGCCCAACGCTGACGCACCTCGACGTGTCTCGCAGCCCAACTCTGCAGAGCCTTTCGTCACTCTCGGCTGCAGTGAACCTCTCAGAATTGTGTGCCTGCCGATGTGACCTTCTAGATGTAGACGGGCTCAGTAGATGTCCGCGGCTGACCTCTGTGAACGTGTCTCAAAACTCGAATCTCGTGACTCTTGCCGGCCTCGCGGGGGCCCCAAGCTTGGTGCGGCTCGACGCAGATCACTGTGACGTGCGGCACGTCGACGGACTGGGTAGCTGCCCAAGGCTGCAGCAAGTCGAGCTGTCGTGGAACGAGCGCCTTGCCACTCTTGAAGGTCTTGGTAATGCGCCGCTTCTTGAGAAGCTGTGTGCGAGGCAGTGCGGGCTAACCAGCGTGGCCGGTCTGAACACATGTCCTGCGCTTGCCGACTTGGATGTGTCCGGCAATCTTGGCTTGTCGAGCCTCTCTGATCTTGCTGGTGCAGCCTGCCTCGCGCGCATCGCTTTCACGGAGTGCGGAGGTGGATGTGTCGTAGGCACAAAGAGTATCGCCTGTTTGTCCGAGGTTAATATCTCGCGCATTCGCGGTGTTCACTCTCTCTCCGCCTTCGCCGGAGCTCGTTGTCTGGAGGTTCTGATCGCGCAGGATTGTGACTTACTCGCTGTGGACGGCCTTGAGGCGTCATCAACTCTTCGGGTGCTGGACGTCTCCTTCAACGGGTCCCTGCGTAGCCTCTCCGGTATCGCAGGTGCGCAAGTCCTCGAAATCGTGGAGGCGTGCAGTTGCGACCTCGGCGACGCGCGTCCTTTGCGAAGTTGTCCGCTCCTCGCCAAAGTCGACATCTCTGGCAATCGCATGCTACGCAGTCTCGCCTCACTTGCCGGCGCACCGTCTCTCAGAATGCTCGCTGTCGGCAAGTGTGATGTGCGCAGCGTCGACAACCTGTTCACGTGCACAAAGTTGACTACTCTCGCTATCTCAGACAACCGCTGCTTGCAATCTCTTTCAGGTGTGGCTGGGGCACCGTGCTTGTCAAAGGTGGTCGCGTGCTCTTGCGATCTCCAAAGTCTGGGACGCCTTAGCAGCTGCTCAAAGCTAGAGGTACTGAGCGTAAGTGGCAACCGATGCTTGGAAAGCCTCGAAGGCCTACAAGATTCCCCTGCTCTCACGACGCTCACTGCCATCAATTGCAACCTTCGGAGCCTGCTGGAGCTTGGCAGCTGCGCAAGGCTGCAAGAGGTCAATGTGTCGCACAACCGTGATCTCGGAAGCTTATCTGGTGTCACCAGCGCCGCCAGGTTGGAAAGTCTGTATGCGAGTCATTGCAACCTTCGCAGCGTCGAAAATATTGGCCTCTGCACGAGCCTCACCAGCGTCGACATCTCCTGCAATGCGGCTTTAGAGAGTCTCTCCTTTCTTGGCGGTGTTTCAAGTCTCGCTCGACTCTCTGCCAATCGATGTGATCTGAAAACCGTACAGGATCTCAGGACGTGCTCTCGCCTCACCCACGTTGACGTCTCCTTTAACGAGCAGCTGCAAGATCTTTCAGGCCTCGCGGGTGCACCCTGCCTCGAAAACCTTGACGCGAGGCAGTGCGATGTGCGCAGTTTAAACGGGCTGTGCTATTGTCCAAAGCTGCGGTGCCTCGACGTCTCGCACAACAAGCATCTTCAAAAGATCTCCAGTCTTGCCGACGCTCCTCGGCTTGAGAAAGTCTACGTGTACGGCTGCAGTGTGACCGACGCGTGCCTCTTAAAAACCTCTGTTGAAGTCGTAGGAGGAACAGAGGGTGACAAAGGCAACTTGGCCGTGTCTACCGGCCCGTATGGACGTTTGTCGACGCAGTCGACGGCGCCACTGACGGCTCAAGTGTCTGACCGGCGATGCGCAGCAATGTGACGTCGATATCTCAAGTTTACTTGTCAACATACACAGACAAAAACAAAAGTACATTTATTCTGAAGGGGAAAAAAAAAAACACAGCGAAACTTTCAACACTTACGCTATGACGGCTCACGCATCTTCTTTTTTCTTTTTGTAAGTTGCATCTTCTTTTTTTTTCTCCTCACTTCCTTGCCACAGCATCTCTGCTCTTCGAATGACACCTCCTTCCCTACTATTGCTACATGGTCGCACACCGCTCAAGGCCACGAGTATGCCACTACTGCTATTCCTCCCGCTACGTCCCCTTTCCTGCCCGGCATAAGCTTGGGGGAAGGGGAGGGTTACGTACTCACTTTCCACACCTGCTATCTGGTACCACACAAACTGAAGCCGAACGAAACTGATGTGCCTGGCACGGCATAGCAAGCTCAGGTGAAATTATGATTGCCAACGCCTTTGACACGCTGCCGGTATTGTGTAATCTTTACGACTCGCTCTCTCTCAATCGGTCTTCTTCGCCTTCTCTTTCCTTCTCCTTTAAATTTACCGCAACCAGCAAAGGAATACACGGCAAATTGTTCGCCGACCGTTTTCTGTGCCTCCCTCCGCTCCACGCCTTCCGCCCTCTCACAAATCAAGACACACTTCCGCCGCTGTTCTGCGCTTTAATCATGAGCAGGCACCGCAGTTCACAGGAGCCGTGCCGCGAAGACGATGCGGTGATGAGCGGCCGCGAGGCTGCGCTTGACGACGACCTGCGCTCGACAGCGAGCCGCACGGTGCTGGAGGTTGCGGCGCCAAACGCAAAGTATGTGCATCCCGACGCGGAACGTCTTTTCGCAACGTGCCCGTGGATGGATTACATCCCCCTTTTTGGCGCCAGCTGCCGCGGTGTGGGCCCGCAATGCACCATCTCCATCTGCGGCTGCTTCTTCCTGAACAAAGGCGTGGCGAGTTTCCTGATCGAGTACAACGTCTACGCGATGCTCCGCTCCCGCTTCGGCATCGACGGCACGCGCTACCAGCGCCTGTCCACGCTGCGGCCGATGGGGTGGTCTATCAGGGCCTTTACCGCGTGCATCTCCGACACCTTCGCCCTCTTCGGTTACACGAAGCGGTGGTACAGCGCTGTTTCGTGCATCGCTGGTGCGGCTTTCTCCGTCGCCTTTGGTGTACTGCCCGCAAAGGCGTCGAGCGCTGACATCGGTGCGGGCTTTGCGTTCCTGACGAGTTTCTGTATGGCCAACGTGGACATTCTGACGGACGGCCACTACAGCCGCCTGCTGCGGAAGCGTCCCGATGCGGGTGCGCCGCTGGTGAGTTTCATCTGGGCCACCATCTTCATCGCGTCAATTGTGGCGGCCGCCATCCAGGGCCCGCTGGCCGACCGCGAGATTCCGCAGGTGGCCATGTTCGTCTCTGGCGCCTGCCAGTTTGTGACTGTGGTGTTCTTCATCTTCAACTGGTATGGCGAGCGGCTCAACCGCATCGAGCGGCAGGAGGACGTCGTGCTCGAGGCGCGGGAGCAGCGCCGCCTTGAAGCGCAGCGCGCAGCTGCTCTGTCAGCAGAGCCAGTGGTAACGGACGAAAGCGAGAAGAAGGCGAGGGAGACAACAGCGGCTGGCGCGATTGTGGAGTGCGAGCAGCCGAAGGAGCCGAAGGACCTGTCCGACAACGTGGAGCTGGACCGCGTGGTGGTGGTGCAGGACGACGACGAGGACGACGAAGACGTGGACACGGACATGTACATCAAGTCCCTCTGCGGCGGCGCGGTGGAGGTGAACCACGAGGTGTTCCGCCGCAACTGGCGCCTCTACGTGTACTCGGCGGTGATGGTGGCGGCCGTGATTGCACAGATGCTTGTCACGCTCTTGGGCACCTCGCGTGATCTGGGGCTGTCGTCGATGGCGGTCGCCGTGGTGTGCTGCACGATGGCCTTCTGGGCGTGCCACATCATCGCCGCAAAGGCCATCGTGTTCATCTTCCTCGACATGATCTCCTTCCTCTGGCTCCCAGGTGTGATGGACAGCTTCTACATGGCGACGCCCGATTGCCTGCCGGATGGGCCGCACTTCACCTTCACCTTTTACAACACCGTGACGTCGATTATCTCCAACTTTGCCGCAGTTTCTGGTGCGGTAGCCTTCGCATACATCTTCTCGAAGCGCAGCTACCGCTTTACCTTTGTGTGCGTGCTGCTGCTGAAGGAGGTCACCTCCATTTTTGACATCATCATCGTGAAGCGCTGGAACCTTGCGATCGGCATCCCCGATCACGCCATGTACGTGCTGGGCGACTCGGTCTTCGCGCGTCTGACGCTAGAGATGTCGTGGATGCCTGTGGCGCTGCTCTTCTCGCGCATCTGCCCGCGCGGCTCAGAGAGCATCATCTACGCGCTGGTGTCCGGTTTCACGGACATGGGGCAGGCGATGTCGAGTGCGATGGGCTCGCTGCTGATCGAGCTTGTTTGGCCGGTGAAGACGGTGGGCGAGTGCGACTTCTCCAACGTGCCCATCTTGCTCACCATTGCGCACCTTGTCATCCCGCTTGCTGCCTTCCCGCTCATCTTCCTCCTTCTGCCGAACGCCCGCATGTCCGACCCGCTCGACGTCGAGGACTCACAGCCGCTGTTCCAGAAGGGGAAGAAGGAGCAGGAGCAGCGCCTCCACGAGCAGTCGCAGAGCTCGTAAAGGTGTGTCGACGGTTGCGAGGAGCGTAGAGTGGGAAGCCGCGACTCTTTGTGCCCACTGGAATCCGTCGTGGTCTCGTCCGACTCTTGACGACTAAAAAAAAAAAAAGCAGGGCGAACTTATTGTCGCGGCGCCTTTCCTGCTGTTGATTCGTGTTATTTAATGTTTGCCTTTCCCCTATTAATTGTATGCGAGCATTAACGTTGAGCTCGCATCTCTCTCCTTCTTTTCTTCCAGCATCTTTCTCCTGCGTGTGCGTAAGTGCATGCTTGGGCCTGTGCGGTTGAGTGCCTGTCTCCATGCTCACCTGCTTCTCTATTTCCCTTTTCTAAATTATATTCATTTGTTACGTGTGTATGTGAGCGCAAGTTTTTCTGTGTGTATGTGTGTGTTCACACTTTTTTCGGGCCTCATTGCGCTGGCTAGCTGCAGGCAGCAAAAGCCGCTATCTCATGGCAGCTCTTGTGTACCTGTTTTAGAGTGGAGGCATGGACAAGCAGCACTCCCGATACCACACTCGTTTTCTTCCAGTGAGTGTTTTTTTTTATTTTGTGTTCTTTTATTTTCCGTTAGCTCTCCCCTGTTTTAACCGCGTCTTGCCAGGCTAGCACCCCCGCTTCACTTTCGACATCACCCATGCGTCGCTGAGATGTACAGACTGGAGACCTTTCTCTTACTTCTCTTTCACGGTGGCTCTAGCGCTTGGCTTGTGCTCCACGTTTTTTGATCTCTGCTCACCACTGCGTGTCGTGGCAAGAAGGAAGCGCAGCCGATCTGTTCTCCTCTCTTTGCTTTCTCGCGTTTACTTTTTGCACCCCTGCTGCTCTTCCGTTCCACTTTCAATTTTCTAAAAAGAACCCCTTTTCAAGGGCAGTAGAGCAACCACGTCAGTGTTTTGCTCGTTTGCTGTACGAAAAAGGGGCAAAGCAGCACCGTTGCGGATACAGAGCAGTTCAGCGCTTTGAGATGACATTTATTTATCGGTGTCGAGTGCAACTCTCATTGCTGTATCTCTTTTCATTGTATCGAAGTAAGATCGCATTTTGGCATGGCGTAGCACGTGTTTTCGTTTCCTGCTTCAAAAAACGCAAATTTTCTCCCCCCATTTTTTTTTACTAACTAACGCACACCTGCACACATGCTTTGCATCTTTAAATATATATGGTTTTTATTTTACTATACACCGTCACGTTAAAAAAGAAGCAAAGATGAGTAAAGAATATTCGAGCTTGTTTCTAAGGTGTAAAAAAAAAAAACTGTGTTCTTTCCTTCTTTAGGTGATAGCTGTCTATTTTCGACTCTTTTCTTTTCTTCTCCACCCATTCCCCTGCCTGATCTTGCAATGCACTCATATCTCACCCTGCTGCAGCAAGCTCGTTCTTCCCTGTTACATGTGTGCCTCGGTGAGCAACGATGGCTTCACTCCTCCGTTTTTTCTTAAAAAGAGAGTGTTGTGGAACTTCTTTCTTTTGTCTTTTTTTTTTCTCCCAGCTTCACGTCATTTACTATTTTTTACTTTTTTTTTTCTGGTCTCTAAATGTCCGAGTTTTTGTATTTTGGATAGCTTTTCTTCTACACTTTAACGACTAACTGTCGACGGCGCTCCGTGCGCGCATTAACCGGTTGACCAAGGAGAGACAAACAACAAGAAAAAAAAATAAAGCTGATGTTGTGGTAGCGAGACGCTACCTGCTTTCTTGCAGAAAAGGCGCGATGAGGCGAAACGGAAGCACTACGTCTGCGTGCAGCTGCTTGTGTGAACAAGTTGCTTTTCTTTCTTGAAGCCTGTCGAAACAAATGGAAGGGACGGAGGATATGTGAAGAATAAGAGTGGGAAGCGGAAGAGACAGTCGATCACTAGATGACAACTAGAGAATAATTCACGCGAATGTGCTATCCCGCTTGTCTTTTTCTGAAAACATGTGACAGAAAAAATGGAAGAGAGATAAGTTCATGTTGTATTCAAACCCTTTTTAATCTCTCTCCTTTTTCTCCTCCCTCAGTCGGTCTCCGCTATCGGGCCCGTTTCTCCCTTTTTCCAATGTCCCACCCCTTTTACAACCCCTCGAGGTGGAAAAGCCCAAGATGATGAGTCTGGGGCAAACCTTCCATTCGTGAGTTGTAGAGTGTGAGTTTTTTCCTGATAGATTAATATGGCATACAGCTGAGAAAAGATAAAACGAGCAATACATAAAAAGGAAGATAATACAATAAATCTGTGCATGGTTGAAACAGATCACCCATTATTGATGATCCGCTAATTAAGGACATCACATTTTAACTTACTTTTTCTTTTTCTTCTTCTTCTTCCCCTCCTTCTCATCTCACGTTACATAGCGGAGTCGGCTGAGATTCTTCTGGTATCGTTGAATGAGTTCTGAGGCTGAGAACGAGGAAAGAGAGGAGCGAGGATGGGTAATTGATACGCCTGTCGTCAACGCATCATAACTTATCTTCTGAAGAGTTTCACCTCCGGCAATTCTACATAAAGCTTCTATCAAGCCTTCATGTATTCTCAAGTTATCTTGTTGATGAATATGCATTCCCCTTGTCCTTTTTCCTAAGCCCGTTGTGAGTGTGAGGAAGAGAGATGAAGAGAGGAGGAGAGGTTCAGGAGAAACGGAGGAAGAGTGGTGTGTCGGTTCATAGCGAGACAAACTCCGGAAATCCATGACGACGTTCTAAACTCATCCCGTGCATGGTGCGGTCCAAACGTACCGTTTTTCTGCCTTGATTTGCTCGATTACTGACGACAATGGGAAACTAAATTCCCGACCCTCTAGCCTACCTAACGCTCCTGCCCTGCAGCGCCAACTCCCGAGACGCACCGTTCAGTAGACCCCGAGCCGCCACGTTATCCGAAGACACCCCTACTCGGCGCATCTGCCGGGTTCTCTGCCGACCGAATATACGAGGACGTCAACTCGTAACGGTCCGCTAACGGCAAGAGCCTGTGCAGTTCTGCGGTAATCGCAGCGCTCTTGCTGAAGCGTCGCTGGACAGACGCAAGTGCGGAGGTGTTGTCAATGTGGATGTGAATCCGAGATCTTGGCGGGATCACGTCCTGCAACTCCGATAGGGCCACGGCGATGGCCCGGGTCTCCGCCGCGTTGATGTTCGGAGCAACCGCGGGCCATCGTGCACCGAGAATCACTGTCGACTTCGTCTCGCGCTGGATGCAGACAGCTCCCCATCCTTCGGGTGTCGCATCACTGCACAAATCGAAACGAGGTGCGTGGCGGGACCGAGGGCGAATGCGTCGTGGCGCGTTCACCTCGGCACTGTTGCACCATTGCAGCATCTCGTTCCGTGCGCTGCGTGGGAGAGGCGCCACGTCTGCCAGACGTAGCAGGCCTCGGTTGAGCCGCCCCATAATGCGGCGTGCGGATTTCAGGAACCACCAGTAGTGGTGGATCGGCAGGCCTAAAACCCGCGCAGCGAACCAGAGGCGACCCAGTAGACGTTCGAGCTCTCCGACGGTTATTTGAGCCGTCGGGGGGAGGGACGTGAGGTGTCCGTGTGCCTTCAGGCCGAGCGCGACAGTATGGTCCCTGTGGTCGAAGAGAAAGAGTCCCATCGGCAACGCGCGCATTTGCCAGATGCGGCCGAAGGAGTCCGCGAAGCGGAACAGATGGCGGCAGCGCCTGGGGACGTGGATCTGAAAGAAAGAACACGTCAAGTCACAGACCGCCCCCCACGGAGCGGTGGCGACATCCCAAGGTGTGGCTGGCAGGGGCACGGACGGGACGTAACCGCGTTCGTCGAGCCATTCGTTGAGGGCCCTCGGCCAAAGGATGAAGCGAAGTCTATCCCCCGCTGCTTTTTCCTCGACAACTGTGAAGGCCGAGCAGAGTCCCTTGCGTGAGACGTCCTCGGCGGCCTCGACTATGTCGGCGTCGAGCAGCTGCTCGGCCCATAGCCCAGCGAACTCTCTCGAGTGATGATCCTTCTCCGGCACGTACTCGTCGAGGAGGGCCCATAGGCTATCGAGGCGTTCGCGCATGGCCGGCAAAGCGTGCTGTAGCACGTAGCTGTAGTCCAATCGAGCGACGCGCTTGACGTGCAGCGGTAGTGCGCGTTCCGCTGGCGTGGAGGGGAGCCGCGCGAGGCTGCGGCGAGGAAGTATGGAGTGTCCCGGACCGAGCGAGTCCTCGACGTCGTCCCACACAATCCACGGTGACCGTGCTACAGCAGCGCTGTCAGCTTTTGCGTACCGATCAGAACTGCCAGTTTCGGCACGTTCGACAAGTATTGCAGCGTCACCGGCGGAAGGAACTGCAGACTGCTGGCGTGTCGTGCCAGGACCCCGATGAGATAGAGGGGGATGTCCTTCCCTTCCAACGCCTCCACGACGTGGGCCAGAGCACCACGCTTCACGCTGTGTGCCTTGTAGCCGTAGGGCCGGAGAATCTCCCGGATCTTTGCCGTCTCGATCGGGAAGAGCCGCGTTTTGCCACGGACTTTTCTGTTGCGCATGAGTGGCAACAGGTACGCTGAGATCTCCAGCGTGAAGTCCCCTTCGACGACCACCAATAGCTCCGGGCGAGCGACGTTGTGACGCGACGTTTTGGTGCGGTTCCTGAAGTTCATGATGATGCGCTCCGGGGTCACGTGCACAAAGGAGTTCTTCGCGCACCGGGAAATGTCTCTCCAACGGCTGGCCGTCTTCCATGCCAGAAGAAGGCCGACGCAGGTGCATGTGTCCTGTGTATGGGCTACCTCCACGAGGACGCTTTTGGGGATCGGCGACGATTGACGGCGAGGCTGAGTGGCCCCGGCACCCCGCTGCGCGTGAGCCAGGAGACGCAGTGCCGAGTTGAGCAGCCCCATGCGGGTCAGCAGGTTCGCCATCTGACTCGCGTAGGCGCATTTCGTAGCGGCCTGTACCTCCATGTCGTTTATAAAAAGGGCCGCCGTGCGGTCCGACATGGGGAGGGATCGAAGCGCCGCGTACCGGTAGAAACGGCTCCACAGGCTGGAATACTGCTTCCGCGTTCGTTGCGTCCAGAGGCCGTTTCGCAGTGCCGCGGCGAGATCGGCGATGCCCGCTCGCAGCGGCTTTACGGGCGGCAGGCGTGAGGTGCGGGTCGCTGCCTGCTCTGGTGCGAGAGCGTGAACCATGAGGTTCGAAGCTGTCGCGGCGTCGTTTGACGCCAGTAGCGCGCGCTGCGTGCTCAGCGGCAGGGCAGGTATTGCCGCTGGAGCCTTTGTCGTGCTAGTTGTTGCAAGCGGGTCGCCGCTCTGTGTTGTTGGAGGAAGCAACTTCTTTTGCCTCCCCGCGGCACCGCAGCAATGCAAGCGTCTCCGTAGGGAACGTTTGCTCGGCCTTGGTGGCCAAACCGCGCTGGCTGAGGTGATGTTGCTGGGCCGACACATCCGCGAGGTCCGCGACCAAGCCCTTGAAGTGTTTGAAGTACTCGTTGGGCTCGCCGTCAGCGTCCAGCAAGGACGTCTTGTTGTAACACAAATTCAAGTACTCCTCCAAAGCGTTGCGGCGCGTGCAGAAAAGTTTGTAATAGAGGGAAGTCGGCGCCGGCTGCGAGGGCACGGTCTGAGCCAATAGCAGGAGCATCACCAGCGACGTGTCTCTGTTGAGGCTGATCATGGACCGCCACGTCGTGGGGTCTGTGACGGAGAACTTCTTTGGTAGGGATCTGTCTGCAAAAGCGAACAGTGCCCGCTACCCTTCTGGGAGCATTTGTCGTCTCCGAAGACTCGTCGCTGCCGCTCTCTGACGAAGAGTCCCTCGACCCTGACTCGGCCTCGTTGTTGGCTGCTTCTGGCAGCGAGGCAGGTGGATCCTCGGTTGGCGGTTGCGGTTGCAGCCGCCCCACGGCCCCTTCCCCGTCCTCGTGTCGCAGAAACCTGTGCGGATGCGGGAGGGTTAATCGCGGCGGGCGTCGGGGTGGCTGCGGTGGCTGTCGCGGCAGGAGTCATGCCGAGAACCAAAATTTGTGGCGGTGGGTGGACAGCCGGTGTCGCATGTAGCTGCTGGATGGCTTGCACCATCTGCTGCGACTGCGCGGCAAGTCGTTGCAGCATGCTCTGCATTAGCTTGGGTTCCTCCGCGCGCTCCTTCCGGTCTTTCTCGTCTCGCGTCAGCATCTGGCGGACAAACTTGCGAGCTTCCTCCTGGCTGGCAAATAGCCGTCGCTGCTGCTCCCGAACATCCGCCATCGTCGCGTTTGAAGCAGAAAATCGCTGCTCCAGGGCAGTCGACAACGAAGAAACCTGCTCTGCGAGAGCGTGCAGGTCGCTGCTCGCCCGCGCATCGGACGCCTCCACCACGCGGTAGAGTGCGCTTTCACGGTCGTGGGCTCGCTTCTCTTCTTCCAAGAGATTGGCGGCCACGTTCTCCGTGTTGTGTTGAGTGATCGCGGCAGTTGCCCGCGCTGCGGCTGCATCCCCTTGAGCCGTAGCTACGAGGCCTTGTAAAGCAGCAGCGGTGGTTTGCGTAGCCGAGATCTGCTGCGCTTGCACTGCAGTTGCACTCTGCACAGCATCGACGGCCGCACCCAGGTTGGCGGTGGCGGTGGAAGCCTGGTCATAAAGGACGTTGACGCGCGAATCTACGGAGAGTTTATGGCGTTTGCCGCTGCGTCATGCGTTGCCGCAAGCTGCGTCCACGTCTGCTTCCACATTGCCTCGTTTAGGGCCATCCGCTGCTCTAACACACCAAAAAGCCTGTTAATGTACTCTACGAAGAGCCAAGCTACACGCCTGTATGAGCGGAGGGGACTCTGGCCGAGTATCGGTACTCCCTGCATCGCTGCCGTTGGCGTTTCGTACACTACTGCCGCACTGACACTGCGCTCAACCGGAAACGGCTGGTCCATGACTTCAGTCACCCGGTGGCGTTCCCCATTCCCGTCAATGACAAACCATTCATCCTCAGTGACGTTGCCGTCCCAAGTGATGGCCAAAGGAGCTGGGGCCTGACTAGCTGTCTCAGCCAGCGCGAAAGCAATCGCTTCTCCGGGAACGCTGAAAGACATGTTAAATGTGTAAATGTGTGTATGTGTGATGTGTGGGTGTGCGTCTGCGTATGTGAATGTGGGAAGTTTGTGCGTGTGTACAGCTGAGAAAAATAGAGAAAAACCCTTTTTTAAAACAAAATTAACCTACTTTCAACCTACACAACGAAACCAGAGGACAAGGATAAAAGGGAAAGAAAAAAAAGGAGAGTAACGGCAGCACATTCATCATTGGCGATATGTCGCAATGCCAGATGATGCGGCATTGCAGTATGCTCTACTCTCGCTCGTGCATTTTATTTTCTTTTACTCTGCGCCATATTTCTACTCGAAAGGAGAGGCAGAGGTGTTTTTTCTAGAAGCCAAAGCCTTTTACTCCTCTCTTGTCACTCCCCCTCGTCTGGTGTCTCCTTCCTGCGCCTCTTTTATTCCCCTTCCTGATTCTTCACTTCATACCATTAGCCAACCACCCACGTATCTCACAAGCGCTCCACTTCCGACCCAGACAGCGTTGGCGCAACACACACACACACACAAAAATGTCTCTTCCCTACCGCATCGACAGTGTCCAGAGAGCTCTGAGGGACTATCGTGGCTGGTACATTTTCCGTGTTGTGGAGGAGCTTGAGCACGACCCTCTCGCGCAGGTCTTGTCCTACTTAGACCAGATGGTGCCGGAAGGAGTGCGCCGCACACTGAGTGCCGTCAGTCCGCAGGTGCGGCTGTACACGGAGACCCTCACCTGGATCCCTGAACCGAGAGACGAGTACGTGTCCGTCACAACACAGTCCAAGTGGCTGCATTGTCGACTGCGGGTGACAGCAGAGGCGCCGCGGTATCCCCACTTCGCGGACTCGTTTTGGTGGATGGATGCGTGCCGTCTGCCGCTGGGCGTGGAGGTGCGGAACGCACGCAGCGATGTTCTGCAGTTTCTCGCCGGCGGCCTCGCAGCCAAAGCAAAGGAGCTGGACTCTCTGGTGTTCTCGCTGCCCGCTTGTGCGCGGAGCGACGCGCCGCCGTGCGAGGGCCAGTGCGGAAGCTTCTTGTGCTCTTTGCCCACATTCCCGAATCTGCGGAAGCTCTCGGTCACGGTTTTGCAGACAGTGGATGCTGTGCCGGCTGCAGCCTATGTGTCAACGGTTTTGCGCAAGGTGACGCTGCTCCCGATCCCTGAGTTGTGCTTAAACTACGTGGCACAGCTGGGCAATCTGTCCGCGATAACAGGCATGCTCCACCTGCGGTCGCTGACAATCGCCTTTTGCGGCTTCACGGACGTGTCGGCTCTGCTAAGCTGCCCGTGCCTGAAGAATCTTTTCATCTCTATCAACCCTCTCCTGCGGAGCCTTTCGGGACTGGCTGGTGCATCAAGTTTGGAGACGATCGATGCGCGGACGTGCGGGCTGCACAGCCTTGAGGGACTTGCCAGCATTCCGACACTCGGCGCTTTGGATGTCTCCAACAACCACGAGCTGCCGACCGCGCGTGGCCTTGCCGGAGCACCACGTCTCAAAACCCTCTCCCTGTACCGATGCATTGCGCTTCACAGTGTCGAGGGCCTCAACGCCTGCCCCTTATTTGAGGAATTGGACATCTCGAGAACCACGAGCTTGCATGACTTGAGCGGTCTTGCCGGTGCGCCGTCGCTGCGAGTAATCAAAGCAGTAAATTCCGGACTGAAGCACTTAACAGGTGTTGGCGTCTGTCTGATGCTTGTGGAGATATCGCTGGATTGGTGTCGGCATCTGGAGGACATCAGTGGCCTTGCTGGTGCACCCAGGCTCGAGAAGCTTTCCGCAACGACCTGCTCGATCCGTAACGTCAACGGTCTGGGCAGTTGTCCGCGTCTCGCGGAGCTGAACCTCGAACACAACCCTTCGTTGGCGGACATCCGCGACCTTGCTCGGTGCCCCAGCCTGAAGGACCTGAAGATTTCGGGTACGGGAGTGACAAACACAGACTTCTTTGATGCGTCCGTGGTAGTCCAACGTTAATGCGGCCTTGCACGCAAAGAAATATCGTTTTCTCTCTTCTTTTTTTCTTTTTCTAAGAAGTTGTAATCACCATAAGCTTAACGTTATGGTACGATAACACCTGAGCAGGCAGTAGAGCGTTCAGTGCAACTACCAGTGAAACGAAATGCTTCCCTGTGTCTCCCGATACTCTCTTTTTTTTCTTTCTACTTCTTCCGCGCCACTTCTTCTCCAGATGGCTAATCAGCTTTTTTTCTCTCCTAGGTACTTCTAAAAAGAGAGTCTGCGTTCCTTAACTCCTCTAAGGGTTTTTTTTTGGTTATTATCGTGACGTTGCTGCAATGGTCTGGAATGTTGTGAATACTCACCAGATGAGCACCAGCCTTGTGAAACAATGGAATTCCTTTTCCTTCATGCCTTTGCATATGTCGTTAACTTAACATTTTTTTCTTTTTTGCGCTTTGTGACCTTGCCGGTGGCAACGCTTTCGTGTCAACAACTTTCTTAGGTTTTCCAACTCACGTTGGCGCCGAACGGCTGGGGTCTTTTGTAGTTTTTTGAAATCTCATCGGACGTTTGAACGTGCTATAGCACTCCAATGCTTGGAGTAGCGTATCGTTGCACCGGTTGGGAATTGAGGTGCGCGGGAAAAAACCAAAAAAGAAGATGGAGGACTTGATGTACGCAAAGGCTGCGCTACTCGGTGTGTGTGGGACGGCGTTAGCACTCTTTAAAGTAACGATTCTTTTTCGTTTTGGTAGGCAGCGTTGCCGGTGCCATTTGATGGGTTCCTTGTACGGCATCCTTAGCAGCCTCCTTTATAATCAGTACTGTAGGAAGACAACGCAAAAGGTTTTTTTTTAAACTTCTCTTGCTTTATCCCCCCTTCGTGTTTCCTGCTTCTCTTTTCCTTTTAACTTTTGTTTTCACTGCATACTATGCCACTCTCTTTTGCGTGAGATCCGACATGTGCAAGAATAAGTTTTTACCCCTGATGATGGTATGCAAACAGTGAGGGTTTCATTTGGTGCCTTTGTCGCCGCTGCCGCCTTTTTCGAGCAACACCTTTATGTAGGCGTCTTCTTCTCTGCGCACAGTGCAGTCAATCCAGATGCTTGTCCGATGTGTTCACCATAAAAGATGATGCCGTCGTGAATGACTCCTAAATGCGCAGTGTGCTTCTTTTTGTTTTGCAGGCCGAAGACTGTAGTGGCGAAATGTTTCGAGTAAACTCACAACTTTCTTTTTTTTCTTTCCCTTCACTCATCTTTAAGCACGGTAATTCGTCAGTCCTGTGATTCAAGCGACTCCAATATTATTTCGGGGTATCTACTTCGGAGCTCTCCATTATAATCGTGTGCAGTGCACCACTTCGACTCGTTACGTCGAGCTCCACTTCACTGCTTTCACTCCTTATTTATCTCCAGCACCCTGCGAGAAGAAGAAAACTTTTAGTTTCCACATTTCACACGAGAAATGCACAACGGAGTCTGTCCATACAGCCAATATTGCATCCAACTAAGGCGCACACCTGAAGAATGATCGCCTATCTCTCGCAGCCCCTAGCAGACGGTGACGTTTGCGCTACGTCCTCTTCCACTTTGTCACAGGTGAACTCTCACAGGTGATGAGCGATTTGAAGTGTGTTTTCAAGCGCTTTTTGACTCAGAATTGTTAGTGGGTCCTCCAAACTTTACCGCGATAGCACTGCAGCCACTGTGGAGTCCAGGCGGCTGTGGTGCAGAGCAAACAAACACAAAAAAAGACACTTCATAGCTTCCACTGCTTGTGAGCTCGATGTGATGGGCTGGCGTGTGCTGTCTGCCGCTGCAAGTGGTGGCGCACAACTAACGCAGCCATTTCCTGATTTTGTTCACCAGTGACGGCATAGCTGAAGTAGCGGTGCTGGAGGTTCAGCTGGCCTCTTGACGAACCTGCGCGCTGAGCGGTTCACTTACCTGCGATAAGCAGTGCGGGTGCTTTATCTACTCTTTATCGTGTCTTCCAATTCCGAAGAAGCTGGCTATCCTACGTGAAGGTTCGGGTTATTTTGGGAACAGCGCAGCATAGGTGTCGAATGTCCTCGACTCTGTGGCGCGGCTTCTCATTCCTGCGGTACTCTTGAATTGCTGCGAGGAGCTGGGCAACTTCGCTGCGTTGTGCTGCGCAAAATATCTGCAGCCACTGATAGCCCGGCCAAGCAAAGTAGCGTTCTTGCCTGACTTGTTGATCTGTCTGCTTCCCTGCAATTTCGATAGCTTTGGCAGCCCGCTGCTGGAGAGTCTCTCCGTTCTTGCGAATGTGCCGCGTATGGGGACTCTTTGTGCACGGGGATGCACCTCGCAGAATCTTGACGGACTTGACAGATTCTTGAGGCTCAGCGAGCTCAGTGTGTCTGACAACTCGCAGCTTCAGGCGATCTTGGGTGTTGCGAGAACGCCTCGTCTTCAGAAGCTCTGCATCCGCAACTTTACCGCGCTGATCCGTCTGAACGGCTTGAACACCTGCTTTTTCCCGCGCACGTAGTCGCCTTTAAAAGATTGCTTCTTCATGACTTTAAGAGGGTCGCAAAGCCTCCATTTTTCTTTGCGGCATCGATGCGGGCGGGTGCGACCGATGTGACGTGGACGGCCTCATCACCTGACCGCTGTTGGAAGAAACGAACGGATCACAGAACGGGCACTTCTCGGAGCTAAGCGGTGTCGCTGGCGCACCGATTTTGTGGAGAAGTGACGCGTGGGATGCAAGTGTTCGAAACTTGACGGACGTGGACCAGTTCCAGGTGCTCGGAAAACTTCGACCTGGTGCGTGCAAAGTGGTGGAGGAGATCGGCGGCCTCGCTACTCCGGTGAGAATTGAGGAGGTAACGAGGTACTGCGAGATACGCAACGTCAACAGCCTCAGCACCTGTCCGCACGTCTCGAAGAGCCAAACCTACGCTTCAGTGGGTTTCTGGTGGACTGGGTGAACGTGCTGAACGCAACACCTTGCGGTTCTTAGACCTGCGCGAAACACGGATGCTCAGTATCGCTTTTCTCAACTCATCAATGAAGGTGCGGCGGCGATGCAGCGCTGTGTGAGATGTAGGACTTTATCTCCTCTTCATTTGTCGCGTTGACGATCGTGCCCCGCTGATGTCCTTGACACAAACGCATTGACTACTTAAGCGAGACAGAAATCTTCAGAAAGCCATTTGACCTGCATGGAGCCAACAAACGCTGTGCGTACTCACACTGTCCTCTTGCCTACTCTTCTGTACGCTCGCACTTGAAAGGAGGTGCGACACTCTCTCTTTCTTCTTCCTAATCCTAATTGCATCATTATTAGGGAGTGCACTAGCGTTGTCTCGTTTTGTTGTCTTCCTGTTGTGTTGTCCTTCGTTTTGTGACAGGCTCTTTTTCTCGTTTTCCTCTCCTCTGCTACCACTAGTTTTTTTGCTTATAAAGAGAAAAGGCAATTTATTAATCTTACTGCCACAGCTGTCATTGCTGCCATTTCTCATGGTGTTGTGTCCTCCCGCTGTGATGCTGCCTTGGAGGTGTGTCCTGGCTTTCCGTACATCTTCTTGCTTCTTCTGACGATATCAACAACAATACCGCTGACTGTCGTTGCTTCTCTACGATTCTGCTCTGTACGTCTCTGTAAGAAACAGAAAGTGTATGAATGAAAGTAATTGAGGTCGAGTCGAGGGGAAACTGGAAGTCTGGGAAAGCGGAGACGAGTAGCATTGCTCGATAGTTGGTTGACATGAAGGGCAGCGCGCTCAACACACACACCACCTTTTTAATGTGCGTGTGCCAGTGCATCATACTGCTTCGTCTCTCCTTACTCCTTCTCCCTGTGTGATCGCATCTTATACGTTGCTGCCCCACTCCGCCTTCTCTCTTTTTCTCTCCTCTCTTCCTACAAGCACCCCTCTTCAGAGCCACTCGCGATCTTCTTCGTGGGAGCTCCGCATCACTCAAAGCACATCACACTCAATCGAACCAGTTGAGGGAAAAGACGCAGCGATGCCCCTTCGTTTGTACAGTGAAACTATCCAGCGTGTGCTGGACCACAACGGCTCTGGCGACCCTCGCACCACTCTTGCAAGTCTCCTGTATGATCCTCGTGCACAGGTGATGTCGTTCATGAATGACGACGTGCTGAAAGGCGTGCGAAACACACTGAGCGCCGTCGGCCCGCAGATGCGGCTGAATACGGAAATGCTACTGCAACCGACTTTTCCCGAAGAGGAGCAGCTTTCCGTCATGACGTGGCCTGCACGGCTGCGCTGCTGCCTCCAAGCAACGGCGGAGAAACCAAAGCCCCAGCGGCGTGTACGCTCGATGTGGTGGGCAAGCGCGTTTCATCTGCCGCTGTATATCAGCGTCAACAACGCACGCGGCGATTTGCGAGAGTGCTTTGTTGACGGCCTTGAGGCAAGGGTGGAGGTGATGGTGGTCCAGCTGACCTCGCTACCCGCCTGCACGCGGAACGACGCGCCACCGTGTGACGGACAGTGTGGTAGTTTTCTCTGCGCCATGCCATCTTTCTCGAGTCTGAAGAAGCTGACGATTCAATGCCACGACCCAGTGGACGCTGTGCAGGCGGCTGCGTACATGTCGAAGATACTACGCAGTGTGGCTCAGATGTCCGTTGAGGAGGTGACATTGACCGGCGTGACTCAGCTGGGCAACTTCGCTGCGTTGTCGGGTGCGCCACACCTACAATCACTGACGGCCGCTGAATGCGGGATATCGGATGTATCCGCCCTCGTGAGCTGCCCGCGTCTCGCCTTCCTCGATCTCTCCGGCAACCAGGAGCTGCGCAGTCTCTCCTCTCTCGCTAGGGCATTAAACCTGAAGGAGATTTGTGCGATGAGCTGCAACTTGCAGAGTCTTGACGGACTTGGCAGCTTACCAAAGCTCAGTTCTCTTCGAGTGTCCGACAACGCTGAGCTGGAGACCACAAAAGGCCTTGCCGGATCGCCTCGTCTGAGTATGCTTAGCATCAGTGTCTGTGAGGCGTTGAGCAGTTTGGAGGGTCTGAACAGCTGTCCGCTTCTCGACGAGCTCCATGTAGAGTCCAATAAAGAGCTCACGAACCTCCGGGGCCTTGCTGGTGCCCCGTCTCTGCGCTACATCAACGCGAACGAAAGCGGTCTGCGGTCGGTGGAGGGCCTGAGCAGCTGTCCGCTGTTGGAGGGTATCAACTTGGCACGAGTTGATGGGTTGCACGACCTCACCGGTCTTGCTGGCGCACCGTCGCTACGAACAATTACCGCTCCTGACTCGGGGCTGCATCATTTGGATGGTATTGGTCGCTGTCTAAAGCTTGAGTATATTTGGCTCAATTTCTCCGAGTGGCTGGAGGACATCAGCGGGCTCGCCGGTGCACCGAGCCTCGAGAAAGTGGAAGCGTGGGGCTGCAAAATACGCAACGTCAGCGGCCTCGGCAGCTGTCCACGACTTGCGGTGATCGATCTTAACGGCAATGGTCCTCTGACCGACATCCGCGACCTTGCCAGGTGTCCCAGCCTGAGGCACCTAAACGTCTCGTACACGGGAGTGACCAGCGCCGCCTTCTTTCCTCCCTCTGTGAAGGTTGATTTGTAGCGCCGGCATTGAACCAGAGACGATAAGAAAAATAATAAAAGGTTTTCTTCTATCCTTTAAATGACACAAATACAGGCAACGAGACTACGTGCGCCATTAATGCAGTGACACCGTCCATGCGAACACCCAGTGAAGCGGCGTCTACGAAGAAGGATGCCTTCTTTAGTGTGAGTTTTTACGTGCGTCCAACAGCCCTGATGACATTTCTTTCTTCTTTATTATTTCAAGCTAGTAAATCAGTTTTTTCCTTTGAGTGTTTGTGAAGCGGCGCTGCGATGTGTGTGTGTGTCGTTTGTCACTGCGCTCTTCACAAAACAAAAAGAAGTAAGTGAGTGTCTTACCGACAACAGGTAGCGCCTCAATTTGCTGTGCTCCCTCCTTTTTCTCTTCTTGCTTTTTTTTTTCTCTTTATTTGCAGTACTGCATCGCCTTTTTTGTTGTTTTGGTAAATGTCTTTTGATTTTCTCTCTGTCACGCCGTTGATTACTGGACAAAAAAGCAACTCTTCTCTTCCTCTCTTTTTTTTTCCCCGGTTCTGTGATTTCGTTGGGTATCTGTGCCTGCATCGAGCAGTTCCAAGCCTTGAGTGGTGTCGTGCTCTTCAGGAGTTTTCCCGTGAGGACTCAATGAAATACGCGCACAGAACAAAGCGCACTGTTAGAAGTCACGAGAAAGATCGCCTTGCGAAGCTGTATGAGCACTGTGGTGTTCGCGCAATTGTTGTGAGGCACTACAAAAATGTGTTCCAGGCTGGCGACGTTGCCGATGCTGTGCCACATGTTGACGGCGGTGCTGCGAGGAAGGGAATTATGTACCATGGCACCTACTAATTCATTTCCTCTCCCTCCACTCCTTCTCTTTGTCTCTGCAGCCTTCTTTTTTTTGCACAGCACGAGAGCACCGTTGTAAAGCATCGAGCTCCATCAGCAACCACTCCGGCCCACACAACTGTCACACACTCGTATATCCCTTTATGGTTGCATTGCGCACCTTCAGAGGGCTGTGGCATGCAGACAACATGGAGGAGCTGACGGTGTCTTCAACTCCCCTAAAGTGCGTTTTTTTTTTTTGTGCAATCGCCGTCTTTTCTGCGTGACGATGGGCCGACACACGGGTGCGACACAGATGCTCCATGCTGATAGTCCGCAGGTGCGAGTTGAGACGGAGAGGCTCACGCCGACTCGCCAACGGAGCTGAAGGGACGGCATCTTCGCCACAACAAACGCCGGCTGGTTATGCTGCCGTCTGCAGGCTGCGGAAGGAGGACCGGCTCCGTCCTCGCCCTTCGCGCACGCGATGTGGTGGACGAGTGTGTGCCGTCTACCGCTGGAGGTGATTGTCAACAACGCACGCAGCGATGTACTGGCGCTGTCCCCAAGTGGCCTCGATGCTCTTGCACAGGCGCTGGGAGTGTACCTTGCCTCGTTGCCGCCATGTGCACAGAGCGAGACGCTGACCTGCGATGGGCGGTGCTAGAGCTTCCTCTGCTCCTTATTCCCTTTGTCAATTCTGAAGAAGCTATTCGTGCCGGCACCTCAGCGAGGTCTTTTAGGGAAGCTGCAGGACGCACTCAGCGGCAACAAACTCATCAAGCAGGCTGTGCATACCTACTGGACGGCGTGGGATACGAAGCGGCAGCAGGTGGTGAAGGAGGTCAAGCGACTGGATCAGCAGCAGCTCCGCTGCACCGCGAACGGGTGGGAGAGAAGCTGGGACGACATTAAAGCCTTCCTGCGCGACGAGAGAGTGGGCATTTATGCCGAGCTGGTTGCGCGCAGCAGACGCATATATGACGACATTCGCGCCTCATCCACGCTGCCGGACACGCTGCGGCAGGAGCGCCTGAAGCGCTTCGCAACGGAGTACAAGATGCACGCAGAGGCCGCTGCCAGCAACGACGGGAAGCGGCGAGTCAAGGAGACAGAGGCGTGCATTCTTCACAGCGAGGGCGACACACGGCGCACGCTCGTCGACATCCTGCTCGGCTGCTGGGGCTCGAAGGGGTAACTTCCTCGACGTGTGTACAGGTGCTTGCCGTGTTGGCGCTGCTGCAAGCTAATGTGCCTTCCTCGAGGCGATGGGTTCAACAGCGGTGTCTCTTCGCCGCTTCGCTTGCAGGGACGCTGGCTGCAGAAGGCGAACGTCGCGATCTGTGCAGCGTGAATGGTGTAAACGACAGAGGGCAACGTTATCGCGCATGAGAGCTGCGCACGCTGTGGACCCGACGGACGAGCGGCACTAAGGGTAGAGGCCAAAAAAAAGGGGACTTCGAGCTCTACGGTATCCGGCGTCTGCACATGACGTGTGGGACGCGGCAAACAATGAGGACTACGTGGCAGTGAAGGGCAGGTCGGTGCCGTACAACGCCGAAACCGGCGAGACGTTCTACACGGCCTCACTGATGGACGGTCTCAGCACGATGATGTGCATGAAGGAGGGGCAGCGATGGGAGTGGAAGACGGAGGCGGCTGTGACGGTGAACCCGCTGCTGCTCTTCTCTGTGCGCTTCAAGTGTCGTCTGACCGCTGTCACCGGCATAGCGGGCGGCTACGCAACGCAGGCAATCTACAACCGAGTGTACAAACTCAAGCCCGTGACCATTCCGCCTGCCTTCTCTTCAGCCTTTTTCAGGAGCTTCCGCATGAGCTGTGCAGCAACGTCGCCGCGTACGACGAGGGAATCGAACGCAGTATCCGCGGCGCCTTCGGTCGCGACCAGGACGTCCTCGCCGCCGTGAAGACGGTGGCGGAGGCTGACCGGCTGATGGAGAAGGTAAGTGCGCTTTTTGTGCGATGCCCCGCCGCGGCTGTCGGCCGGCGTGCGCCACGTGTTCTTCATGACCTTTCTCGGCGGCCGCGGCCTCGATGTGACGCCGCACGACACGCAGCCAAACGGCATTCACGTGGTGCTTTGCTGCGCTCAACATGAGCGGGCAACCCACCAGGTTTTCCGCCGCGCTGCCCGCCAGTATCACCTCGGTAGCGGTCAGATTGTCTGCCTGCTCAACGCTCAGACCGCCAATGCAGCAGACTGCACGACAGACCTCATGACTCGCGAGGACTTTTTCAGGCACCAGAACAAGGCAGTGGAGTCGGAGAGACATTCTCTGCAGGTGCTGATCACAAGCGGAATTCCTCAAGCGCTGCTGCGTCGTCAAGGGCTTCAGACCGCGGTGCAGGACTGCGTGCGCCAACTGCGAAGCAACAAGAAAGGACTCTACCTATGTGCAGGCTTTGTGGTGCCGCGCTGCTTCGCGACGTGGCTGTCGACGAAGAGGGACGTGATCACTCAGGAGGGAGAGAATGCAGCGTGCCTTGCCCGGTTGGCGGCAGACCTGCAACGAGACGTCACTGGCCGCTTCCTCAACGCCGCGATCGACGACGTGGCTGCGCTCGCGTATCTCCTGCGCACGACGGATGAGCGCGTGGTGGTGGCCACTGCACTGCGAGACACCCAGCTGGACCTCCCGTGGTGCGCGCCGAGAGTGTACGAGCTCTTTGCCGGATGCCGCAACAGTGTTTGCCCGTGCTCGGTTCCAGAGCTCATCCACGCACTGGAGGCCGCCTCGCACGGCAACATCGACGACGTCCAAGCGCACGTGCTGGCCTTCAACGATGGCCTTAGCCGGTGGATTGTTGCACAGGAGCAGCTTGCGGACGACTTGAACGCTGTGTGCCGCGAGGCGGGCGACGGTGGCGATGCGGAGCCTGGTGGCGATCTGTCAAGCGTGCACGCTACCACGGCCTTCCTCAGAGCACTGCAGGATCACTATCTGCGGCTTGTTGGCTCGAACGGTGTCTTGCTTCCCTCTGTGTGTTTTTAAGGACAACGGGCTCAGCTTTGCAGACACCATGGCGATGCTGGAGGCACTCGTGCGGCACGGCTTTGTGCAGGATCCGCCGCGTACGGTGGAGAAGAGCTCGCAGTGGGCGGCAAAGTGCGAGGCGGTTCAGCGGGTGGTGTCCCAGCTAAAGGGAAAGCCGCGCGCCGCATCAACGAGAAGCTCGCTTGACTTCCTGCGAATGTGTGGGAGGAGCGGGGTTGCCGTGGAGGGTTTGGCGCTGTGTTTGTTGGCGCCGCTCCTCTGTGCTGCTGCCTTTGAGGGTAGCCGACGCGCTATTCCACGAGCACGTGCAAACGTACGCGGAGAAGTTGGAGGACGACATTTCGCGCGTGGGAATGGCGATGTTGATTCTGGTTGGCTGTCTTGGGGTTGTGCGGGGCTGTTTGGCGGACGTGGTTGTGGTTGTGCTAAAATGTTGGTCGTCGGCCGAGTTGAACCGGTGCAGGACTTGGCTTTCGGCTGGGTTGGGAGAGTGGTGCTGGGGCTGGGGTCAGGGTTAGGGTTTCGTTTTTGAGGCCGGCGGCCGAGGACATCGAATGGCACTTTGCTGTTTTATGTTTGTGTGGTCTGTCGGCTTGCTGCGGTGCAAGGGCGTGACGTGGCGGAAGCCGCGTTGACAACGATAGATGAACCAAAGCCAGTGCATGTACTGGGCGTACCCATCTGCAACATCCGCTGCGCTGCGTGCGCGTGCTGTATGCTGGCATGGCTGTCTGTGCTTCGTGCTGTCATCACTCTCTCTTTCTCTTGCTTGTGTTTCTCCTTTCTCTTTTTCTTCCTCCTCCCCAACAACGGGATGCGTATATCTTGTGTAGTGGCTACTTTCGGTCCCCGCGTGTCCTCTTGCCTGCGCAACGCCAGCAGCGAGGCACAATTGCAAAGACGTAGAATTCGAGATCTGCAGCTAGCTGGTTTTTGATTCGGCAGTTGAGCTCATTTTGTGTTTTGTTTTTTCCTCACGGAGCATCTGCCATGTCGGGGTTTGCTGAGGTCGAGCCTTCTCCTGCGGGGTCGAAGGAGGTGGCAACCGTTCCTGCGGCGCCGGTGGGCCCCGAGGTCGTGCACTACCAGCGCGTGAGAGCGGTGCTGGAGAAGCACCACGCTGATGGCGTGACCGGCACGGGGAAGCTGAAAGAGCTTCTCCAAAAAGCTCTGGAGAGGATGTTGGAGGGAGTGTCCTCCGAGCCCGTCGCGCCGACGAAGGACAAGGAGGACGTCGGGGTTGCGCAGTTCTTCCGCCAGCAACGGGAAGAAGAACTGGAGCCCTGGAGGAGGCGGCGCTGCTGGGCCCAGAGGCACATCTCCAGCATCCTTCCCGGTGGTGACGATGCCACGAAGACGCTGCAGGCGAGGTGCCGGCAGTTTTTCCTGGAGGCAGAGGCCGGTCTCATTTCACCCACGGAAGTGTTCCTCACGAGGTACACTTTGTTCACGGAGGACGTGGCGCGCGAACACGCCATCATGCTGGGCATCCTCCAAAACATGAGCGAGGTCGACCGGCTGCCGCTCCACAACTGGCTGATCTTCGAAGATATGGAGCCGATGGAGCGGGAGCGGTACGGCCCCGTCATTGATGAGCTGACGGTGCCGTTGTTCCCGGTATGGAGGCACCCGAGCGGGGAGCGCCTACAGGCGCTCAAAAAGAGAATCCTCAGCGAAGCAATAGAGAGGCGCATGGCTGCAGGATACGTGAGCGGCGGCCGTCCCCCAGCTTGTGGTGCTGGCGATTCCCTCTTCCGGAAGGACCGGACGCTCTTTGGAGGAGGCTACCAGGCCCCGGTGTACGACAGCGAAGGCAAGAAGGTTGCAGCGGTTGATCTGAGCGACCTGGGGGCATTCCTGGTTGACCTGTCGCGGCGGGTCGACGAGCTGCGGCGGGAGGCGCGCGCGGTGGGCTCTGCTGTCCTTGGTAAGCTTCGCACGGGCCTCAAACAGGCACGCACCAACCATGGCGGCCTGCGCAACCAGAAGGCCGACCTGCAGCGGCTCCGCCAGAGCATCAGCCGCTACATGCCGAGGAGCGGAAGCTGGCAGCCGCGTGGCAACCACCGTGGTGGCGGTGAAGGCGGTAGTGACGGCGGTCAGGTGTGTTTGGCGGCGGTGAGGCTGCGCAAAAAAAAACTGATGCCTGGCGGAGCTGGAGCCGTCGCGGTGAAGGCGGGTCTCGTTGGTGTGGCAGCACGTGCCGTGGGGAGCGACGTCCCGAGCGCCTTCCGCAAGGAGGTGTGTGGGGCGGTGATTTCCGCGAGGGCAAGACGTCCAACGTCTAGCTCGACGCCGTGTACCAACGCTATCTGCCGGAGTCTGCGATTGTTCCGTCGGACACGATGGTGCGCCTGAACGGCCAGCGCGTCAAGACGCTGGTTGAGATGGTGCGCCGTCAAGGCACGGTGTTTTCTCCGATCTTTATGATGAGGCATTGGACCGCCGGCGTGCTGACGCAGCAGGCGGGAGGTCACGTCGTGCTGACGACGTACGACTCCGCACCGTCCCTCGTGGTGGAGGAGCAGCTGTGCTCCGCGTTTCGTTCTGTGTGGCCGGGGCTTCGCCTTGCAAAGGGCGTGTGTGGCCGCGCCAGGAGCGGAACAGCAATGACTGCGGCATCTTCATGGCCGCCGTGTTCTTTGGCCACCACCTCAAGCTGCGAGCGGTGATGCGCCGCGACCTCCCGGCACGCCTGCGCCGCCTCCTGGCAGCAACGCACCAGTGCCCACCACCGACGGAGTACTTCCTGGAGAAGATCCACAAGGTGCTGGTGAAGCACCCTGCATCGCACAAGGACTTCTTCTACGAGGAGATCCTAAGGCAGTCGTGGCGGAAAGACGGCGCGGTGGTGCGCGGCGGAGCCGGCCAGAAGAGGAAGGACGCGGGTAAGGGCGGCCGTAGTGCCGGAAAGCGCGACGACGACGCCATGCGGAGGAAGCGGAACGAGGCGGCGGCAGCGAAGCGCAAGGCTGCAAAGGTGACGGCGGCTGCGGCCAAGAAGGACGCCTCGAAGCCGCCGACGCCGCGGCGCAGGCCCGACCCCAACAACCCACCGCTCCAGCAGCGAAGCCGCGGCCGCAAGGCGGCACTGAAAAACGACGACGACGATGCGGCGGAAGTGACCCTGGCCAGACAGTGGGCGGCGTCGCGTGCGACTGAAAATGGCGCGACCGCGGCACCAGCCTCTGCACAGGCAACCGCTCCCACAACCACGACGGCTCCACAGACGAGCGCGACAGTGGCCACCCGCACGCGCACATCACGGCGTGGCAATACGGAGGCGCTCGGGCGACCGGTTGCGGGGTTGGCATAGAAGACACTCGCAGAGGCACGGAGACACATGCGCGCCGCGTGTAAGTTTCTGTGTTAGACCACCTGTGGGCGGCGACGGCGCTGGCTATTTGCGGCGACGGCGTTTCATGGGGCCTGAGCGAGGTGGCGGTTGGCATGCAGCGTGTGCGCCACAAGCTGCCGGAGCTGCAGCGGTACAGCGTGCAGGAGAGATGCTTCGTCGGCTGGAGAAGCGCGTGCACGTGGTGGACGGCGTTCCTCCCGCTGACGAGGAGACGCTGGCGGACGTGGCGGGTGTGCGGCGACTTGTGTTCCGCGACGAGGACGGCACGGAGAAGGCTACGCTGGACCCGTTTATAGACGAGTACTACCTTGTTCGCGGCCCGCTGCTGGAGCGGCTGCCGAATAGAGCGTGGGTGGGTGTGTGTTTGTGCTCGTTGCCTGCCTGCGGGAGGCGTCAGAGGACATGGACGGCGTTCGCTTCCCCAGCTACTACGCGCTGACGCATGTGTGGCTGCGGAGGCCGCTGTGGGCGTGTACGTGCCGGCTGCGATAACGCACCACTTCGCGTCCAAGCCGCAACGCGTGTTGCGCAACGTGACCCAGTACGTGCCGCTGCCGCGCAGTCAGCAGCAGCCTGCACCCGGGCACGGCGACAACGAGGAACTGACCAGTGCGCCGCTGCGGCGGCGAGACCGTCTCTCCGATGACGACGCCGACTTCACCGTGGGCGACGGAGACACCGCCGCGGTCTTGGACGCGGAGGACGCTGTCGGCGACGTGCCGGGGAACCGGCGTGGCGACGGCTACGCAGACATGGACGCGCACGTCTCCGAGGAGGCAACGCGCGCGCTGGCGGACATCCGCGCGCTGCCTTTAAACGTCCAGGGCAGGCCTCTGACGGGCCCCGAGGAGGAGGCCGAGGTCTGCCCGCGAAACTGGTTCCTCTTCGCCAGCAAGCCGCCACACATCTCGCATGTTGCTTGGAACTGCGTGCGGCCGGACACCGGCTCGCACCACCTGCGCTGGCTGACGCGCATCAAGTGCATGCCGACGGCGAGCCTGCAGATGAGCCTGCCGGTGGCGTGCATCGACCTGATCCTGTCGACGGCGCGCGCGTGGCGGTGGAAGCGGGCGACGACGGCCAAGGCGTTTGCTTGGGTGGCGGGGGCTCTGCGCGACCTGCCGCTGTACTCGACGCAGCGGCGCGGCATCCGACTGCAGGACGACCCAGAGTGGCGCAACGCGTTTGCGACGGTGCAGCGCTACATGAAGGAGTCGGTGCCGGACGCACATCCTTTTGTGACACTGGCACAGGTGCGGGCGGTGCTGGCTACCCTGCGGTGTGCACACCCGCGCGCGGCGCTTTTCCTGGCGATGATGTGGGGCTTCGCGGCGCGCGCGGGCGACATTGCGACGCTGCGGTGCAAGGACGCGACAGTCTTCCAGGATATGGGGCCGCCGCTGTCCGAGCAACGCAATGTGGGCACGGCGTCAGTGCTGCTGCTGGCGGATGGCGCGGCAGACACGGTGCGTGTGTGTTGCTGGCGGTGCGTATGGGCAAGGGTGCAAAGAAGCGTGGCCTGTACCCCATTTCTTCGGTGCTCACGCGGGAGCTTGCGGGCACGCTGCGGCAGATGCTTGTGCAGGTGCCGGCTGGGCGAGTGTCTTTTCGCGCCGTACACGGAGCAGCTGAGCACGGTGGTGGTGGCGTCGGCGCTGGCCAAGCAGAAGGCTAGCGCGCAGCTGCCGTCGGTGCGCAAGGGTGCGCTGCGGTGCATGGCGGATGCGGGGGTGCCGATCAAGGACCTCATGACGCTTTCGGGCCACGCCAAGCAGGCCACGCTGCTGCGATACCTTGAGTATGGTCAGCAGCCTACGGTGGATATGCCGAGACCGCGCGGGCAAACGCCAGCCGTGCGCTGTTCCCGACCCCCTAGGAGCGGCGACGTCGCTGTTCCGCTACCGCTCGCAGGAGTCTTTGTGTCACCAACTGGGCATCAACGTGCGCGAGGTGGCAGAGATGGTGGAGCGCATGGCCGGCTACGTGCGCGTGATGGCCGAGACGCCGGCTGCCGTGCGAGACTGGCCGCTTCACCTGAAGCACAACACAGTGTTGGACATGGCGGCGGTGCTCGGGATGCCGACACACACCGGGCCCGGACGAAGCGCTTTCTGCTACGCGTGCAGTGTGCTTCCTGGACGCGCGCTTCTTCGACGGGCTGTGCACGTCGCGCACGGTGAAGCGCTGCGCGCTGACGGCGGGCGAGGTGGCCAAGGCTGTGAAGATGGGCAAGTTCGAGCCCTGCCCGGCCAACGAGGTCAGCGGCGTGGCACTGCCGGACGGCGTGCGCGGGGTGAACGTGTGTTCACGGTGCCGGGGATGAGGGGCCGGCGCCGGCTTATCACGGAGCCGCTGCTGAACCGCGTCGTTCCGAAGCACCACGTGCCGCGCGTGCATTACGACACGCGGCTGGGGCGGTGCCAGCGCTTGCGGCACGCCCGCTGCATGCTGCAGATCGACTTTGAAGCTTACTATACGACGCTATCCCGATTGCAGAAAGACGCTGCGTAACAAGTTTGTCTTTTGTGCGAAGCATGACGGGCGTTACTACCGGCTGCAGATGCTGCCGACGGGTGTGCACTGGAGCGTGTGGCGGTGGGCCAAGCTGTGACGTGGACGATTGTCGACATCGACAGCACGGTGACCGTGTCGACGCTGATCGACAACATCCTCGTCGCTGTGCACGTGGGTGAGGAGGCGGAATTTGTGCGCGCCGTGCGTGCGATCGTGTTGCGCATCAAGGCGGCCAACCCCATGACGTTCCAGGCACGCGACGAGCTGGAGGCGATGTCGGACGCTGATCTGCTGCATCTGGCGAGCGGGTCGACTGTTTTCCTTGGAGAGGAGTACCTGTGGAATAGCCGGGAGCGCGTGGTGTGCAACTCGGTGAAGACGGTGATGAAGCTGCAGCTGGCGCTGCGCAAGACTACGCACAAACGATCCGGAGCCTCGCGTCGCTGATCTCACTGGTGTTCTTTGCGCTGCACACGACACAGATGAGCCCTGCGCGTGCCTTCAAGCTGCTGCGCGCGTACCGCGGCATCTACCGGCTGACGTTCCGCGGCTACGGCTGGGATGACGCCGTGCCGTACATCGACGCTGCCTTGACGCGGTCGCTGCAGGAGATCGGTGGCGAGTTGGTGCGCAACCCATGGTGCGCCATCTCGGACGAGCGGCATCCCACTTCCGATGAGGCGGACTACAACGTGGTGTGTGCTTCACGGACGCGTCGCTGGAGGGCTGGGGTGCCGTGGTGAACGTGCGCGACCGTGCGCCGCAGACGTGGACGTGTACTGGCAGCGCTGGACTGAGGACCTGGAGCAGCAGGTGGACGGCGAGGAGGGTGCCGCGGAGCAGGTGCTGGAGCACCTTCGTCAGTATCAGCGGCGCCGGCGGTCCGGCCACATACCCAACCACGACGCGGAGGCGGGCCGTTTCATGGCGCGCTACTCGGCGCACGCGGAGCCTCGCGCGGCGGAGCTGATGCTGCAGCACCTTGTGTGCACCACAGCGACCTGCGCGACGGTGCGCGTGTGGCGCTGGTGACGGACCACCGCGCCATCGTGATTGCGCAGAAGCACCTCAACGGCTTTGGTGGCATTGGTCGCGGGTACTCCCTGAACAAGCCGTATTTGAGTACGCGTATGGCCTGTGGTACGGCCGCAAAATCGACGTGGTGTTTTTCTACGTCGAGGGTGCGCGGAATCCGGCGGACGCCTACTCGCGCCACTTTGGGGAGGACGCGACAGGGTCGCTGGAGGTGCGTCGCGTAGACACAATGGGCGTGCTTTTCCTGCGGGACACGTAGTGGCCGCTGCTGGAGGAGCGGCGCGTTGAGGAGGGCGGCGACGCGTGAGGCAAAGCCCGCACTCTTTCTGTTTTCGTGTGTGGGCAAGGGGTGTGTGAAGGTGGTGACGCTGAGTGGTTGGTGTGCGGAAGTTGGCTATGTGCGTGCTGCGGGGGTGCGTGTGCGTGTGAGTACCCGCCCGTCCCAGTGCCGAGCCACAAGAAACCACCACAGAGCAAGACACACGTTACTGGTCGCGACGTGGGGAACGCGGCTGGCCGCCGTGGCGGTCGGTGTGTGCTGCCGGAACCTCGCTGTTACGCAACTGGCGGCTGTAGTCGCGTGAGTGTCTGCCGCTTGATGCACCCGAGTGCTGCTGCATGCTTTCTGTGTGTGCGTGTGCCGCCTGGCCCCGCTTCATCTTGTCCTCGCTTTACCTCACTCGGCAGCGACACCCTCTCACACAGGTCGGTGGCATTTCATTTCCGAGGCCGGCGGCCGAGGACATCGAATGGCACTTTGCTGTTTTATGTTTGTGTGGTCTGTCGGCTTGCTGCGGTGCAAGGGCGTGACGTGGCGGAAGCCGCGTTGACAACGATAGATGAACCAATGCCAATGTGTGCACTGGGTGTACCCATCTGCAACATCCGCTGTGCTGCGTGCGCGTGCCGTGTGTGCTGACATGGCTGTCTGTGCTTCGTGCTGTCATCACTCTCTCTCTCTCGCTTGCTCGTGTTTCGCCTTTCTCTTCCTCCCTTCAACGGCGGGATGCGTATATCTTGTGTAGTAGCTACTTTCGGTCTCCGCGTGTCCTCTTGCCTGCGTAGCGCCAGCAGCGAGGCACAAAAGCGCCAACCCGCCCACCCTGATGTTCGGAGCAGATGCGTCTGTCCGTAGCTTGTTGTTGTGTCTTTCTCCTTTTGATTTCTTTCATCTTGGTTTTCGTTTGGCACCTAACCTGCACGCATCGCTTTTCTCTTGCTCTCTCTTCCTGACTCTTGATCTTTTCTTTTTGACTCTGTTTTCTGTTTTCGCTCTCACGCGTGTGCGTTCGCCTGTGACGGCTGTTGTGGGTGTGTGTGTGTGTCGTCATCTTGACCGGGTGTCGCCGCGCACTCTAAATGTGATTTCTTTCTTGTTTGGCAGTTTGCTCTCTCTTTTGTTTCTTTCCCCGATTTATTTTTGTAACTTTCTCTCTCTTGTGCTCTTTCTGCTCCCGTTTTTTTTTTCCCTCCTGTACAGGCGGTTGTGTAATCATTTCCGCGTTAATTTTTGTATCTGTTGTTCCTCTTGCTATCTTGACCTCTCTGTTCTTGTTTTTCCTCTGTTCTCTCCTGTTCCGCTCCTGACGCGGCTTTGCAGCTTGGCGTGCGACCAATACCTTTCCCGCGTGTCCAGTATAGTGCGGTTCTGTGTTTCTCTTCTCCTGATAATGTTGTGCCTCGCGCCTGCGGTGGGCACGAATCAGTCGCTGAGCTGTTGACTGGCCACCTGTGTTTCTCTTCTGCTTTTTTTTCCATCTGCGCGAGGTGTGTCTTGCTTGTTCTCCCGTCGCACCTGTCCTCTGTTGCCTGTCGGCCGCGGAGCGCGCACTCCACCCAGTACCCGTGTCTTTGTTTACCTTTCTAGTTTTGTCTACGTATTTTGTTTTGCGTGCCGCAGCTGTGCCTACTTGTTTTTTCTCTCTTTTTTTTTTGTACTAGCTGTGCTTTCTGCGCGTTTCCTGTTTGGCGCGCTGCTGCCTGTTGCCGCTCCGAATGGTACTGTGCGCGTGTTATGGCGGGTGCGTGTAAGCGTGTGAGCACCCGCCCGTCCCAGTGCCGAGCCACAAGAAACCGCCACACAGCAAGACACACGTTACCGGTCGCGGCGTGGGGCACGCGACTGGCCGCCGTGGCGGTGGTGTGTGCTGCCGGAACCTTGCTGTTACGCAGCTGGCGGCTGTAGTCGCGTGGGTGTCTGCCGCTTGATGCACCCCAGTGCTGCTGCCGCAAGCTTTCTGTATGTGCGTGTGCCGCCCGGCGCCACTTCATCTTATCCTCGCTCCACCCCACTCAACAGCAACACCCTCTCACAAAGGTCAGTGGCATTTCAATTCCGAGGCCGGCGGTCGAGGACAGCGAATGGCACTTTTCTGTTTTGCGTTTGTGGAGTCTTTCAGCTTGCTGCGGTGCAAGGGCGTGGCGTGGCGGAAGCCGCGGTAACAACGATAGGTGAATCAATGCCAATGTGTGCACTGGGTATACCCATCTGCAACATCCGCTGCGCTGCGTGCGCGTGCCGTGTGTGCTGACATGGCTGTCTGTGCTTCGTGCTGTCATCACTCTCTCTCTCTTGCTTGTGTTTCTCCATTCTCTTTTTCTTCCTCCCCTAAACATCGAGATGCGTATATCTTGTGTAGTGGCTACTTTTGGTCTCCGCGTGTCCTCTTGCCTGCGTAACGCCAGCAGCGAGGCACAAAAGCGCCAACCAGCCCACCCTGATATTCGGAGCAGACGCGTCTGTTCGTAGCTTGTTGTTGTGTCTTTCTTCTTTTGATTCCTTTCATTTTGGTTTTTGTTTGGCACCTAACCTGCGCGCATTTCTTTTCTTTTGCTCTCTCTTCCTGATTCTTGATTTGTTATTTTTGACTCTGTTTTCTGTTTTCGCTCTCACGCGTGTGCGTTCGCCTGTGACGGCTGCTGTGTGTGTGTGTGTGTGTCTGTCGTCATCTTGACTGGTGTCGCCGCGCACTCTAAATGTGATTTCTTCCTTGTTTGGCAGTTTGCCCTCTCTTCTGTTTCGTTCCCCGATTTCTTTTTGTAACTTTCTCTCCTTTGTGCTCTTTCTGTTCCTGTTTTTTCCCTCCTGTACCTGTGGTTGTGTATTCATTTCCTCGTTTTTTGTTTCTTTTGTTCCTCTCACTATCTTGATCTCTCTGTTCTTGTTTTTCATCTGTTCTCTCCTGTTCCGCTCCTGGCGCGGCTTTGCGGCTTGGCGTGCGACAAATACCTTCCCTGCCTGTCCAGTGTAGTGCGGTTCTGTGTTTCTCTTCTCCTGATAGCGTTGTGCCTCGCGCCTGCGGTGGGCACGATCTATTGCTGAGCTGTTGGCTGGCCGCCTGTGTTTCTCTTCTGCTTTGTTTTCCATCTGCGCGAGGTGTGTCTTGCTTGTTCTCCCGTCGCACCTGTCCTCTGTTGCCTGTCGGCCGCGGAGCGCGCACTCCACCCAGTACCCGTGTCTTTCTTTACCTTTCTAGTTTTGTCTAGGTGTTTTGTTTTGCGTGCCGCCGCTGTGCCTACTTGTTTTTTTTTTCTTTTCTTTTTCTGTACTCGCCGTGCTTCCTCCGCGTGTCCTGTTTGGCGCGCTACAAC